>JAKSZP010016123.1:0-93399 GCA_022478985.1 Massospora cicadina | reverse complement strand
CCAGATTGCCATCCACTTTGCAAAGCAGCCGTCAAACCTGTGCTGCGCTTGCAGGAGGAATTCCTCCTCCCGTCATCCCCAACAATCTTACTCCATAAAGTAAGATCAACATGAAAACCTTACACAAAAACGTCATTGAAGCCATCCAGAATGTGGTAACAGTAGCACGGAATCCAAAAGCAAAAATAACCTGAACCAACATTGCCACGTTCATTAAATTCCCAGGTGCCCATTTCAAAGCTGAAGACGCTTTAGGAAAATACATCGTTGGTATAATGATGGCTGGAAACCATTCAGAAGTTCCAGTCATCAAGGATATTGAACCCCATGCCACCGATGCCACCACACCCTTACTATCTGCCTTAACACACATCCTACTCTGGAATGAGATGGATGTGGCCAAAGATGAGCCCCCTCAATCCCCCATCCCCATCCACCATGGAGGGATAGCAGTATTTGCTACCCACCTGGTTGGATATTTTGTTAGGTATGATTCAATTGATCTGTCCAATTTGGGCGTTTCATTTAAATCATTATTTTTTATTACGATTTTTAGTTTTAGCTTGGTAATGTCCATCCCCTGGTCAGCTTACCTCAGTTAAATAAAAAAAATAAAAGTACATAGTTTAAGAGTAAACTTTATTAGCTTTCAATTGTTATATTCTTCTCAAGGATATTATTGCTGTGTGTGATAGTTGGGAGACTCTTTTAAGGAAAAGAGTAAAGATCTGAGCGGGGATTTAGAGAAGAAGGAGAAATAATTGGGGATTGCTGCCAACTGTATGTTGGACTGAAGAGACTGTCTCCAGGGAATCTCAGATAAGATTGGGTTGGACAGTATGTGGGAACAAATCCCTATATCAAGACGTATTAAGTATTTTAAGTTGGAATACTGTCCAAGTGTGGGAAATCAGCTGATTTTCGCTCACTGGTACTTCACGCTGGCTGGTTTCCACAAATGTTTTAATAAATTTAAATTTAAAAAAGAAAGCGCTATAAAAATTGGGGTTTATGGGTTTTATTATGAGCGCAATAAGGGGAAAAATGATATCCGTCAACTTCTGATTATCTAGTATTTAAAGTAAATTCAAAGCTTGAGGGGGAATTAGGGATTATTTTTGGAATAGCCTGCATGAGTCCAAATTAGGAAATATGAAGGAATAGCATATCATGACTTAAGAACTCGCATCAGGGCAGCAGAGTGAAGGAAGGGGAACTCTGATTGGCCCAAATGTACCCAAGAGGTAACATTTTTATAAACTTGAGCCAATCACTGCCCAAGAAATTTCTTGCACCTTGGGGGACCCCCACCAAGCCTATAAAAGGGGGGTCCCCGCGCAGGTGCTTTGAAGGACTTTGTTGGGGTCAGGGGAGTGACTTCCAATGATTTCCCTGAGGTCCGCAGTGCGGTCAAAGAAATCCAACTTGCAGAATTTATAATGCCCATACAGGTTTTGAACTGGTGATTCCCCAATTAACAGGGTTCCACCAAGAATTGTCCAGGGACTTTTGGCTGTCTTCATCAATTTTTACAATTTTTTCTATAGGCAAACAAACTCTTAACAGCATCAGAATATTACAAATGGCTGACATTTCCCTTTCTTGGCAGAAATCAACCTACAGCATCCTAATTTCTAGCCTGCAAAGGTAAATGTCCAACACTGAGCATTGGGCCAAGAGCTAAAAATTCCATTTAACTACAGATAATAGTCATCTTACTATTATCAATTAATATCACATTTTATTCTTGTGGATTAATTGCACAAGAACCAAACCTGCGCAGTAATAAGTTTTTTGCGGTTGTTTGCTAAAAAAAACCAGAACTAGTAAATTTTTTACACCATAGCACACTTTTCTCATTCTAAAGCAGGCAACTCAATCTGCCAGTACCCTGAGATCAGGACCATGAGTGTAAAATATCTTAAACCGCCCAAACAATATGAAGAATCAATGATTTGGGGTAGCAGATACAAATCTTTTTTTGTGATGCTACTAAGTTTCAGATAGTTGATCACTACCCGGTTGGTGCTGTCCTTCTTTTTAATGATTAACACTGGCATGGACCAAGGAGTTTTTGATGACTTGGGTATTCCCTGATCTATCAACTTCTTATTTTGTCAGACACTACCTCTTCTATAGCCATTTTGTGATGGATTTGGCAAGATCAAATATAAGGATGGTCCCTGGTGTCTACTTGATGAACAACGCCACAATCACATCCCAGATTGTGGTCATGGGACATGAAAATCTCTCACTATGTTTCAAATAACGTCATCTCCCAATCTTGTTGCTTCTCAGATAGCCCCTTCAAAGCTTCACGTGGGACCACCACCATTAAGCTGGCCAAATTCCAGATGGGGAGGCTAAGCTCATCTAACGAATCAAATTAATGAAGCTGAAGGACCTTTTTAACAGGAGTAAGGCGTAGATAAGTCTCACCAGATGCTTTTGGACCATAAGCGGCTTCTCTTGAAGGTTGGAAAGAAGCACTTTAGTTTCCCAGGGCTGTATACTAATTTATCAGGAGCCACATGAGGTTTGAGATATGATTGTTGGTAGGGGAAAGGACTTCCCAAGCAACCCTTCCATTATCTCTACTTCAAGATCTGTTCCCATGATAGCGTGATGTCCAAATGGGATCACTAAAGCGCTTGCTAATTGTAGCAGTATTCCTTGGTACTAATATATTTGAGAAAGAAGAACCCTGGTCTGTCACCTCAAATTCAGTAGGGGATGGGATCTATGCCGTCACAGTATGCAAGGTTTTTTTGCCATCTTGGGCGGACTCCTGCAGTACCCCTTTTGATGTAGAATAGACAGGGATCTATTGACCCAGTATAATGAATGTTTTTTCTTCCATGTCAAACACAGCCCCAAAACAGTGCATGAAAGCAGTGCCAATTAACATAACGTAATTATAGTTTGGCAATACAATTGATTGTTCATAGACAGTGATTGACCCAAACTAAAGAGGCGATGCACTTTATGCTCCCTCCAATATGGTACTTTCCGCCCCTGCAGTCCCATGTACCACCTAATGCTCCACATTGGTTTTAAATGGCAACTTAGCTACCAGTCTTGTCAATGCTATGTTAACCAGAGTGCCAGTGCCAATTATAGCACATAAATATATATTATCACAAAAATATCATGATAAGTACATTCAGAATAAGAAGAACCATAAGTTTGATATATGGACGTTCAAGGATTTCATCTTTTTGAGAAAGTGCATAATACTGGACCCTATCTGTGGATACTCCTTTACGATATGCTCCACTGGGATGGCAACATTCACGACCTCCAATTAGGCCACATCCATGGAGGGTTGGGGTTCATATGCCAAGGTACGCTCAAGGACCTGATAGGTATATGGTTTCTGAATCTCTTATCAGATCCCTTTTATAATGCCTCCTTTCCTTGAGAGTTAAGTTACCATGTTTACGTCATCAGTAATTTTTTAGTAAAAGTTTAATTCATTGGAGTCCTGAGCACTGACATAGGCTGACTCATTATTATCAGAAAGGACAGATAAATTTGATGCAGCAGAAGTAGACAGCCCCAACTCTACTCCGCTTGTTCTTTTCCCTGCTCATCCAAAGTTGGCAGAACTGCATGTACATTCCGTTTGTAGGGCAAATCGCCACATAATGCCCTTGCTAACTGCACTCAAAGCAAGTTATTCCAGAATAATCACATTTCTGAACATCACTAAACCCAGCCCGAGGGTTATAAGATAGATGAGGATGGGGTGAAGCATTTAAAAGTGGACAAGGATAGAACAAATGATCATAAAGTTGGTTGTGGGTTGGATGGCAGGCTATATCTTGGCTGAGGATTTTCCAGTGTGGTACAAGTCAACTGCTGCTGGCCACCCATGGATGAAGCTCCAGTAGTAGTTAAGATGGTTTCCAGTCCACTCTGGGTGGGTTGAATTGGAGGCCAATCGCCATAGATAGTTGAAAATCTTCAGTAGGGGAATATCCCTCTGTAAAAATTTATGGGTCTTGTTATTATCCGGCCAATAACCCCTATAAACTTATTACTACACAAGTTCAGTTCTTGTTCAATCCGTCCGCATTGTATAATTTGATATTATTAATTGATAATAGTATGATGACTATTATCTGTAGTTGAGTGAAATTCTTAGCTCTTAGCCCGATGCTCAGACAGTATTCCCATTCAAAATACTTGAGATGACTTGATATAGCGCTTTGTTCCCTCGTTCTGTCCAAACCAATCTTCTCTGAGATTCCCTTATGACAGTCCCTTCAGGACACCACACAGTCAGCAGTAATCCTCAATTGTTTCTCCTTCTTCTCTAGATCCCCACTCAGATCTTTACTCTTTTCCTAAAAAGGGTCTCCCAATTATTGCACACAGCAATAATATTCTTGAGAAGAATAGAACAAATGAAAGCTAATTAAGTTTACAATTAAACCATATACCAATAAAAACTATAGAACTGTAAATCTTTAGTACTATCTAACTGTTTTTATTATGAGTGAATTCTAGGGAATTTATAGTGGGGATTCAGTCATCTAACCCTTAGTTTACACCTCTTCGATATAACGGCAGCCATTGCCATTAAATCTCCCATCCTCATCTTGGCGGCGATGGTCTTCCCCATCCTGGCTAGGATTCTGTCATTGGACATCCTCAAGGCCTAAACAGAAAGTCAGAAAACGTGTCCCTAACATCTTCCTCTTGATCCAAGTGAACCAACCATATTTGGCTAGTGACCTTCTTAGGTAATGGGACTCATTACCCTTTGAAGCAGGTCACAAACCAACTGATTAATTCACTAGTTGCAGGTGGCATCACTCATCTCACGTTTACTACTCATTCCCAATCTTTCAGTGATGAAACCCAAACGATCCCTATTGGTACAACTGATAATTAATCAGTATCAGATGCCCTTATTCCATTGGCATCTCCGCCCGATGAGATCTTAAGCATTTGTCCAGATTGATCTCCAATGGATACAACCAGGCGAATATCCCAAAATCCCCCAAACATAGTTGCTCAAAAATTAGGGTCTACCAATTTCCAATTCACCTCGCATTAGAGAATTGTCCACTAGAGATTACTGGTAATCTAGAAGGCTGGGAATATGAGAAAAAATCCCAACACCCTCTGAAGATCTGGATCCATATATATTTGTAGAGCTCCCTATGGGGTTTCACATTAGCGGTCATAGTGATACTGACATCCGCCTCTAACTTTGTTCCCGCCCCTATTAGAACATGCACTTCCAAGTTTAAGCGGTCAGTGAACGCCAAAGGGGTTTTATTTTGTTGAAACCCAATAGTCAGGAAGTCTTCTTTTTGTTGTGCCACTTTTCTACCCTGCCAAACAAGTGTAGCACCATATTCTTGACCTCCTTGTATGTCATGGAGCTATCCACCAGTTAAAATGTGACCTGATTGGCACTTTTGACATCTATGGTGGAGATTAGCTGCTTCGCCTTGTGGTGATCTGAAACTTTGTTGAAAGAAAACTTGAACTCCTTGAAGAAACTGTGCATATTGAATCCCCTCAGTTAAACAAAGGTAACTTTTGATGCGCACATTATTTTCGCAGTCCAAACTGAGGTTCCTGGGAGTGAATTTGGGAAGTCTCCGGCCTAACAAACGTACCCCCCACTGGGGAGCATAGTTGGGACCTGGGATGAAACTTGTGGCAGCTGTGTCCTTAGGAAGTGGCGGCCTCTTTAGCCAAAATAAGGGCAATGGGCTGAGGTAGCTCACTCACAGACCAGTAGAATTTGTCCCAAATCAAGACCTTTTATGAACCAAATCCTTTCACCCACCTAGTCATTGAACAACTCCTCCATTATGTTCTCCACTTTAATTGATCCTCACTGACAGCGCCCTTCCTTGGCGTCCTGATTAAGATTGTAGATTTCTATTTGTAAATTTTGGCATATGCCCTTCTACACATCCAGTTTCTGCTCAAAATTTTCAAGATGCTTAATCAAATCTTTGAGAATTCATTAGAGTCTGGAAAAAATGATGACCGCTTTCATGAGCTTGATGATAGTATTGTCTAGTTGACTTACTAGTGCAGCTCATTCCTGAAAATAGCTCCTCATTTTAATGCTGCAGATTTTTTAAGCTAACTTAGAGATTGGCATATTACACTGGCTCAATGAATGGAAGGGTTACAATCTGTCCTTGATTGGCATTGTTAAAGCCCTCAAGGTGAGCTATCCAATCCTAAAACTGCTATATTTGACAGAACTGAAAAATGAAGCTCTTGAAAGATCAGCGGCGCGGTGGTTGATCCACTCACTTTTCAGTTGACTAAGATTGAATGCAACGGAGTAAGCTTAGTTGAATAGCTCTGCTCCAACAGAGCAACGCGGTCCTTGATGCGCCCCACAGAAGAGTTGATGCCTAACACCCATTTAGAAAATTTCTTGCATAAATCATTTAGTGTCCCTTCCTAGTGTAGACATGTCCCTAATCCAGTTGAGCGTGATTCATCTCCAGTTAGCAGCTCTCCCATAATTTGGGATAGCTCCTGATTTAAATGGGGTATAAGATGATCCATCCATATGTAGATGTCACCAACATGGGCGTGTACTTGAACAAGCGCCCCCTCAACTCCAAGAACGTCTGTTTGAGGAATTCTAGCAATAGACAATTCTTTAGTTTTGTTGCACTTGAGTGAACTGCATTACACCCCCAATTTTGGTATTATGTTGAGCCAGAACTTGCAGGAGCTTTCAAATAGATGGCTGTACATAATCAACAAGATATATTACTGGACCATGGGATTTGAGACAACGTGTAAGGCTAGTGGTGGTCGCTTCAGGTATGACATATACAATTTGTAGCGCTGGGCTTGATTGTGCTGGCAAAAAAATGCTCATAAAATTCTCTATGGGGTCCCCATTTTAAAGGTGGAACCTAAAGGAGCCATTTCATAATACTATGAAGCTGAGCGACGTTGACATCTGTGGAGCATCTATGTTGTGCTAGACTGAGGGCTGGAAAAGAGGATAACTGCAATTACATTAGAGAGTCACTGGGGTCATCTAGTCATGCATGGTAACAGGGATGGTTCCTTGTCAGAAGATTCCATAGGTTCTCAACTATATTTGTCACAAAGACCCATGAGGTCTTGTCAAAAATAGTCAGAGTTTGCCATGGTTACAGGTTTTCAAGCTGTATAGTTAAATCAGCAGGCTTCCTGTAGTGAGCACCACTATCATTCCGTCAGCAGATTAGAGAAAATCTGGTGGTTTGTTGCACATAGGTTAAGCCCACTGATACAATATGGATGATATGAAGATTGAAATTTCTTTGGAAAGAGTGTTATATATATATTATAGAAACTGAGCGCTTCCAGGAACACACTCTTTATTATAAAAACAGCTTTGCACTGCCAAAACCAAAGGGATCGACACCTGATAACAACTTCATGCTACAGAGACTACTGTATCTTACCAACCAAAAGCAATCCCCTTTCCATTTCTTTATTGCTACTGTTATCCCTCTCTCTGCAGTTGCTTCTACAACTCTACCAAGCAGGTAATATCAAAACTATACATTTGATGCAACTCTTGGCAGAATTGTAACCATATTGCCACAATTCATAATATTAATCTTAAGCATTGGAACCACTGACAATCCTCAGAAACTCAATATTATAACATACTATTGATTGTCCTCAGCTTCTAGTCACCAGTAATTGAATTATTTTGATTGTAATTGAACTGCTTCCTAATACAACCAGATCTGGTGGATTCTTCTGCGATTTCTTGACTATCAAAATCCAAAGCTATTTGATAACTATTTGGCATAGTGAGAGGAAATCATCTAGTTAATTTTCCAACATCATCCATGCCCAGTCACAATGGAATACCTTCCCTTTTTTATTTTATGTAGTCCTTATACCATTCAATCATTTAATTTATCTACTCATCCCAGCTTCTTAACTTGTATTGTTGTTAAGTTATCAAAGCAGTAAGATATCCTTAAAACTTCTAATAGGAGTAAAAGCAAATACAATTAAAAATACTTTGCATTAAAATCAATTTATAATTCTGGCTCCAAAAAGCGCAATATTTTAACCTTGGCTCAACAAATTAATAATATATAATGAACATCTGATTTACATCACAATTTTAATTATATAATCTCTTTCAGCTTGCCACTTTTGCTTGGCACTTATTCATGAGCTAAGGTCTTGTGTAAATCTTAGGTTCTGCGACTAGACATGCATCCAATGAATTCAGCAATAAAAGAATGATGTTGGTCCAATATAATGTTGAGAAAATCCAAACTTAAAACACTATACTAGACTGTGATTTTGACTGAATACATGGTTTAAATATAAGAACCTAGGGTTTATACACAAACTCTTATCTTGGTACTCAAAACTATAAAAATAAATGGTAGAAATTTTATTACTATATAGAAGAAGCCTTTGGGATAATATGACTAAGAATATGGTTTTTTGTAGGCTATCTTATATTTTAAGGCTGTTAAGTGTTTATTAATTTAAGAAATAGGTGTCTTTGCCACTGTCAATGCAAAAAACTGCATTTATAAAAATTCTCTATTAACAGAATTAATCACATAATCAGCTTCTTTATTTTTAATTAGAGCTATATTACCATACAGCCTTTATTCTTTAAATTTTATTTGAGGTGGGCTGACCTGGGGATGATACCGCACTGATTAAGGAAGTGAAGAAAATGGGAAAGGAGGATAAAACCTGGAAAACCTCCATGTGCGGCGTATGATAGGCCAGGAACTCCATGGACCGCCTTTGCTATTTGCTATCTCAGTTCGGGGCATTGGCGCGCAAAACCAACACAGTCAAAATCGTCCCCTACCCAAAGTCCATTACCAGGATTGAACTTGGGAGGCAGTGGTAAAGGGTCCATACTCTACCACTGGGGTATCCTCCCTTCATACAGCCTTTATTCTATTGATGCATGTTTTGATACACTTTTAAAATAATAAAAATATAAATTTTTACATAAAAATTAACCCAACATTACTTTTAGCTCTTATCAGAAATCTTATTACACTTTTTAAAGTTTAATTGTTTCTAAGGTTTATAAAATTAAATTTGATATATAAGTTTTTCTATTAAGTAACAACTTTAAAATCATAATCATACATTAAAATAATGGCGCATTTATATTATAAAATAAAATTTAGTAATCAAGACTTAAGGTTACAATTAGTATAGAGTATTGCTAATGCTCACGTCTATTGAGACCTGATGGAATGCCTCTAACTAGCTAAGTTATAGTTTATACTAACACATCTATATAGGATAAGATGCTTTTTATCACAAAAGAAATTGGGTACAGCTTAGATAACTAGTTTTCCTTCCAAACTGAACTGTAAGGTCCCCGTTTCATACATTATATTGGACAGGGCAATATACCACTTCCAATCAAGGAAAAGAAAGGGGTCCCAAACATTTCACTAATAAAAATAGAAAATTTAGGTCACACCTTAGAAAATGCTAGATATCTGCAGCTACTCTCAACCTTAACTTTATGACAGCCTTAAATAATGAAACCCCATTTTTGTCATAACATTTAATTGTGCCAAAATTTATTAAAGAAAATTTAAAGAGTGTGTGCAACATTGATCTGTGCAAGAGCCAGCAGATCAGAATTGGAGCTTCAAAAAGGTTGTAAATATATAATTGATCCAGAAAAAATTATTGGTGGTCAAATAAATTTTTGAAAACAACAAAATTAAGGATGATGTAAGAATTCTGGAGCCCCAACAAGTTAGCAAATTTTCCCAAGAAAACTACAAAAAGGCCCACCTGCAATTTTAAAATTTAAATTTTATTCGAGGTGGGTTGACCTGGGGATGATGCTGCACCAATTAGGGAAGTGAAGAAAATGGGAGAGGAGGATAGAACCCTGAAAACCTCCATGCACAGCGTATGATAGGCCAGGAACTCCATGGACCGCCTTTGCTATTTGCTTTTTCAGTTCAGGGCATTGGTGCACAAAACCAACATAGTCAAAATTGTCCCCTACCCAAAGTCCATTACCAGGATAAAACTCAGGAGGCAGTGGTAGAGGGTCCATACTCTACCACTGGGGTATCCTCCCTCCCACCTGCAATGTTCAAACTGCAATAATGCGCAAGAGTCCAGTCATTCTTGATAGATAAGTACATCCTGTTGTCAAAACTGTCTGAACCCCTCTCTTCACTTCCCTAAAATTTATAGAAAACTGGCACTATGCTAATGGTGGAGTTCTGGGTTATTTCGTTATATCCTCTAAAAAGAGTTAATTTCATTCAATAAAACAACTTTTATTTTATAAAATTGATAAGACTCTGGACTCTCCAAAGTTGCCACTGAAACTTATGGAGGGCCCACTATCATTACTCTCTTTAATGGCAGTGGCTGTCTCTCTGGTGTTTCATCCTTATCATCCATCAGCAGAGAGAATCCAAGGAATCATCCACAAATAGTCAAAAACCACCATATGTTAAAGTAAATGTATACTCATATTATTAGCCTGAATTGAACATCCAATATAACTCAATCTGCTGTAATCAAGACAAAGTCAAAAACTCCAATATGTCATATTTGGTTATTAAACAGCAGATGAGATCAAAAATAATGAAATAGACGTTGCTTTATTATCAAGCGCAAGTCCACGCCAATCTCATCTTTGATCCCAATCTAAACACTGAATCGTCAGAACAGCCTCCCCCACCCAGCCCAAAATGTCTCTCTTTAGTTTAAGAAGCATAATCAAAATTATTTCTGGCACTCAGTTTAGCAGTTGTGATGGGGATGTTGTTCATTGAACAGTAATTTCTGTTTCTATCCTCTCACAGATCTTACTTTTTAATATAACTGTAATGACATGCGGACTGTGGATGCTATCATAAGTAGTGGAGTATCTCTGATAGAAGCCAAGTCTTGCCTTGAACATCAATTGCATTACATAATAACCCAGGCAATCAATATGGCTTTTATGTCATTGTCCCAAAACCTGTTGAACTCAGGTTTTTTACATCTAAGCAAAGTTTATACACTCTCATGCGCACACTCCTGACATGTTGGTTATGGGTAGCGTTTATCAGAGCATTAATCTTATACTGCTCATTTGGGCGGTACAACTGATCACCTCCCCTCAAATGCCCAAGCCTGCAATGTAAAATTGATAGGACCCACTTCCTGCCCTTTAGATGAGGTAGCCCGCCGGGCGCTGGGAAGGTTAGCAGAACTCAAATTGTGAGCTTCCTTAAATGGAGCTACCAAGGACTCTGAAGATCAGCAATCACTTCACTACTATATGCCTTTCATGGTGATGAAAAACTTATTCTTGCATTCCACTACACCAGAATTCTCACCTAGGGGTGGCACCTCCCTCACTTTTAACAATTGTTTTGTCTATGGTAAGTAACCCAGCATTGATGCCTTTAAAACCTATTCCAACTATTCCAACGGTAAAGCTTAGCTGAAATTTTAAAAAGCCACATCAAGGTTTTCCAGCAACCAGATTTTTCCTCCAACTCCCAGAGGATACTTTCATAGCTGCTTCCTGGGCCTCCTTAACCATGGGTAGTCTCTCGCATGGCATGGTAAATGGATGATAAACATTGGACGGAGAGTACAAGCTGGCTCAACAGATCAAGGCTCACTCTAGAATCAGAGTGACAAAAAATTTTAACCCACATAAACTGTACCACCACTATACCAAACCAACCCTATCCACACCAAAGAGGGAGTGCTTATACTGTTTAACGATAAGGAAAAATGAACATTGGTACAGATATGGAACAAAATCAAGTAACTGAAAGTGTTTTTTATTCCCCTATAATGGAAAGATTTACCAAGTTATATCTACACACATTCCTGAAGTGCTTGCCCTTACTCCCTACATCTCCACAATGCCTCAGGATAGCTGAGTTTTTGAGCTGTTGCCCCCACCTCCCATGAACTTAGTACCTTCCCCTGACATCCCATACCATGGCCAGAAATTCCCTCATTTAAGTGAATCCCTTAATCAAAAACACAATACCCCAGGAATCTTGGTGGTGCACACTAACTTACATGGACCCAGACTTATGGACCTCATGTAGCTGAGGTAGCTAACAGACTCTGTGAACTCTTTTTATTCCCGTAGACCCAAAGGCTTCAGCATTGTCCCCCTACCAACTCAAGACAATGAAATAAGTTAAAGAATTTTGCTATAGTCAAATAAAAATACCTCAGCCACGGATATTCATTAATGTATTCATTAGATCTCAATTTAGCCCCACTATCTTACATTCATGCGGCAGTGTGCCCTCTTAATTTCTTAACAAATTCCAGAATTACTCCAAGTTAGCCTCATATATGAATACTGCCACCAAAGTGTGCCATGAACAGCTTTAATAATTCAATTGTTCTCGTTTCTTGTTCACCAGAAACATCACAGTTGGTTTGAGATATATTGTTGTTAACGCTTAATTGACATGAGTGCCTCCAGAAATTCTTTTATTCTCAGAATAACCCAAGCCTTAGATCTAGTGGTTACCACAAGGGCCTTATTATGGGGGCCTCAAGAGTACCGAAGGTCACTCTGCCCTTGTGTAAGCCATTTCACCTTTTAGCTCATGGGCATCATTTAATGCAAAATTCTTGGTGATTCTGAACCTACTCTAACCCATCATTTTAGGTGTAGGATGGTAGGCTGACATATGATAAAATCAACTTAAAGCGGAATATTCTAGCCTTCACAAACTTTCATTAATACTGCAAAATTCCTCTTAATTCTCACTCTGGGGAAAGGGAATGTTTTAGCATCCATCATCAATTACACCACCTCCGATGTAATAGTCAATCTGCCCACAATGCCCTCAAAACTTGAATTCTAAAAAGAGATGATTGATATAGATAAGGTAAACTGCTTGACACCTCACTTCAATTTTAATACTGATTTTCACTTGATAATGGACCTTAAAAATTGAACATTTTACCTGTACACTGCAGTTGATGGCCAAACCCTAAAATCCTGGATTGATGTGATGATGGCTAAGGGGTAGTTGATTAATTAAACCTCACCAATATCATGCCCAGTGGTATTCTATCAGAATCCTGATTGAATTTTGAGGCCTGCTTAACTATGGACACCTAAACAACTTTATTGTCCCTGAACCTTACTCACTTCCACTTGAGGCTGTGATCTCTCAAGTAATCACAATTTCAAAAGTGTTTTTAAAAACTAGACTTGGAAAACATATTCCACTAGGTCCAAGTGAAGAAAGGGAAATAATGGCTAACAGTCATCTGAACAAGACATGGTATATACAAGTTAGGGACATGCCATTCATACTTAAAAACGCTCCGCCATTTTATAGAGGGCCATAAGCAAACACTAGGCAACTTCCACTTCACATATTCAGTGGCATAGATTAATGACTTTCTGGTTCACTCCCCCATGCTGAAACATAAAAAGAACTTTGAAGTGGACCATCTAGTACTAAAAAAAGAACTTTGAAGTGGTGGCTGCCACCTAACAGAGAGCGGGTCTTCATGCAAAACCAACAAAATGTGAATTTTATAAATATGAAGTACAATTCCTAGAAAACATAATAATTAAGGTTAGAAATTTTATTGCCCCTTCAAAACTAGAAAGCTTTAAAGGTGTGGTATTCTCTTACTTACCCAGAGAAAGCTTCACTTTCTCCTGAGATAAGTTACTTTCCTAAAAGGAAAATTCCCAACAGAAATCTCATAACTGGCTAACCTTTCTATTTCCTAATGGACAAGTATGTGCTGTTCATTTGTCCAGAGGAATGTCACCGGGCTTTTGACCATATTAGGGAACTTTTTACCTCTGCGCCAGTCTTGTGCCATGCAAATGAATATAAAACATTTATAGTAGCAGGTGATGCCTTTGTTTAAAGCCATAGAGGCAGCATTGCAACAAGAACATGAAGGCCACAAACATCCAGTATCATACTTCTCTAGAAAATTCACTGGCACTAAACGCTCATGGGCAATAAATGACAAAGAATTTTCCGCTGTTGTATGGTCAATGATACATTGGCAATATTTGCCAAAGGGGGTAAAGTAAATGGTGGTGGTGCACAAAGACCATGTCACTGATACACTACTTTAAACTTCAAATTTAGTGCACATCAAACCATAATGTACCGCAACCACCTCAGCTTTGATTTTACATACAAGTTTGTTTTAAAGCTGACGCAACTATTACTGGATATCCAAAGAAGAAATTTGTCCACCAGATCTGACCATGTGGAGGGCATCAAATTAGTTATTGTGATTCTCCCAGAACAAGCCTTGGCTAAGCCGAAAGTGGAAGCAGCAATCATCGCCGCCATCACAACCCCTCAACATCAAAAACCCTACCCACTATGCCCACATCTGAACCTGCAATTAAACCCATAGCCCCACTCAACAGCGTACTCTCAAAACAAGCCCAACAGCTGCAACAATGATTCTCTTTTAGATTATGTACTAAATTCTAATTAAAAAATCTGGAAGAACAGTCATTTAGAGATAAGAAACAGACGAATAAATGTCCATCCATTGGGCATTCTCTAAGTATAGGATGACTTACTTCCAAGATCAAATATGGATACCAGAAACTCTACGCGCATGGTTCATAAAGAAACATCATGATCCGCCAATCTTGGGGCACCCCAGAGTCAAGAAATGTTTTAAATGACAAAAAGAGCGTAATAATGGAACAAGTACAAAGTATGTGCAAAAAGGGTAGAACTATGTCTAGTATGTGAATGATCTAAGTCCAACAGATCAGGTCAAAATAGCCTTTAGCACTCACTATAACAGGTGGCAGGACTGTGGACGTCTATATCAGCAGACTTCATTGTTGGTTTATCACCTAAAATGGTTTTGACGCGATCATGGTGGTTGAGGATAATTTTACAAAATTATGCCTGCTTATTCTTTGCTTGATGGAAACCACAGCTGAGGACTTGGCTCAGTTATTTGTATCCCACTTTAATCCATGTTTGGAGTACCCAAGAAGCGCTAAATAACAGAGGGCCTCAGTTCACCTCAAAATCTTGGGATGTTTTATGCAAAACGCCAAAAATAAAACCTTTCCAGTCATTGGCATATCACCCCCCAGTCCAATGAGCAAATGGAGAAAACATTAATTATCTCAAACGATACCTTTGGTGCTATGCTACTGCTTCCTAGGACTCTTGGGCTGTTGAACTTCCTTTAGACCTGTTCTCATATAACAACTCCTTACATGCTCCACAGGGATGTTACCATTGTATGATAACTAGGGGTATAACCCCACCTTCACAATTGGGCTGCAGATATACAAGAACATTCCCAAGGCAAATTTTTTTGACGCACATTTGAAATTACATTTATAAGTGCAGAAGCAGTTGTCTAAAGCCTCTAATGACACCAAGCATATATAAATTAAAAAAAGAGGAGACCCAAGCTATTATGCGGGCAATTTTGTAATGGTGAAAATAAAAAACAACACCCTCAAATTTCTTTTTTTAGCACTAGGTGGTCCCAACACCCTCAAATTTCTGTGTCACAAATTAGCTTGTAAGAGGGCAGGTACGTTCCCTATCAGTAAAGTTCTGGACAATGGAACTTTTATGTGGAGCTTTCTCTACATTGGAAAAATTTATACAGCTTTCCACTCTTCCTCATAGTCCCCTTTTAAGGGCAAAACTGGTGAAAGTGAACCCATACTGATGGAAAAGGGCACAGGAATTCAAGGTTGAGGAATTCTGGATGCGCGGAGAGTCAAGTGGGGAATTTAATGCCTGGTGGTTTGGAAAGGGTATCCAGCGTATAACAACAGTTGTATTCATGCATGTGATTTTACCAACTGCCAAAAATTGATTGAGGACTTTAAGTCCAAAACCCCAATGTACTTTCGTCAATTACTGTCTAACCCACAACCATAGTGGCTATAAAACTTTTCTTGCCATATAAGAATTACGCTCTGGTACAAAGCCAGAAGGAGAAGTGAACCCTGTATCTCTAAGAAAGGATTATGTAAAGCCCAACCATTTCCATTAAATCGACTGGATGATATAAACCTTCTGATTAAGAAAAGCGAAGGGGCCCCAGTCATACCCAGTAAAATAGCAGATTTAGGACACACCCTAAAAAGCGCTGACTATCTTCCAATTCTCCCAACCTTATAGTTTATGACAGCCTAATTTAGTGGAAAATCTGGTTCCACCATATCTCTCAATTCTACCAGAATTTAAAGAAAATTGAGAGTGTGTTCAGCAAAATCTATGCTAGAACCAGTAGATTGAGATCAGACATAAAAAGGCATAAATATAGAGTTCAATCTGGCAAAAAATCCTAGAAGTGGTCAAATAAATCTTTTTTGTAAACATCAAAAATATAGACGCTGTAAGAATGCCAAAGCCCCAACAAAAAAATAAATGATCAGTGGATAAAAACTACAAAAATGCCCACCCTCAATTATCAAACTATGATTTTGTGCAAGAGTTTTGACATTTCTTAAGGAGATATGCACATCCTCTTGTCAAAATGCTTTGCAATTTCCTCTCATTACTTCCATAAAATTATAAAAACCTGGCACTCTGCTAATGGTAGAGTGCTGGGTTATTTTGTTATATCCTTTAATAAAGAGTTAATTCTGTCTAAGAAAACTTTTAAATTTTTATATAAAAATAAAAGTTTCTGGTCTCTTAAAATTTGCCACCACAATCTATGGAGGGCCCACACTCATTAATTTTTTTAATGACAGTGGCAATTTATCTGGGGCTATCAGCCTTAGCATCCCTCAGCAGAGAGAATTACAAAGAATCATCCGCAAGAAATGTTGCAAACACCATTTGTTCAAGTAACTGTATATTTGGATTATAGCATGAATTGAACATACAATTGACTAACCAAATCTACCATAACTAATACAAAGTCAAAAATTTTCTTTGGCAGATTTAAAAATTAAAACAGTGGATGGGATTGAAAGTGACAATGTAGTTGACACTACTCACTTTAAAGTGCAAGTCCAGGCAAATCTCAGCTTTAATTCCAATAAACACCTAATTGTTCAGAACTGCTTCCACCGCCCAGTCCAACTAGTCACCATTTAGTTTTAGAGGCATAGTGTTGGGATTTTTGCCCATATATTATCAGCTAACTAGATTATCAGGGATCTCTAGGGGATAATTCCTTAATGTGAAGTGAACTGTATATTGGTTGACACTGATTTCAAGGTACTGTGTTTGGGGTATTTTAGGTTATTTTCCTGGGTCAGATCTGTCAGGGCTCAATCTGGACAAATGCTTAAAATCTCATTGGGCAGAGTTGCCAACAAAATGGGGGCATCTGATAGTTCATTAACTATCAGGTGTACCGATTTAAATCAGTTGAGTTTCATCATTGACTGATTGGGAATTTAAGGATCAAGTTGCAAGATGAGTGATGCCACCTGCAACTAGTTGTCCAATCAGTTGGTTTGTGACCCACATTAATGGGCAACAAGTTTCATTACCTATGCAGGTCGCTTGCCAAATATAGTTGGTTCAGATGGATTGGGAGGAAAATGTTAGGGACGTGTTTTCTGACTCTTTCCATTTTAGGTCTTGAGGATGTCCAATGATGGAATCCTAGCCAGGATGAAGAAGTTTTCGCTGCTGAGACAAGGATGGGTGATCTAATGGCAACAGCTGGCATTTCATTGAGGAGGTGCCAACTGAGGGTTGGGCGCCAAATTCACCGCTATAAATTCCCTAAAGAGTTCACTAATAAAAGACAGTAACTACCAGATCACTTACCAGAGTACTATATTAGTATACTTTATCAGAATCAATTTTGAGTTCTATTCTTTCTCAGGGAAATTATTTCGTTGTGATCTAATTAGGAGACTCTTTAGGATAAAGAGTAAGAATCTGAGCGAGGATCCATAGAAGAAGTTGAATCAAATCAGGGATTGCTGCTGACAGTGTGTCATCAAAGAGAAACCATAAACTGGGATCTGAGCGTAGATCAAGTTAGGTGGTACCAGGGAATGAATCCCTATTTTGGACATCATAAGTATTCTGAGAGGAAATACTAGCCAAGCAATGGGCTGAATTTTAGTACTTCAATTCAACTATGGATAACAGTCTCCATACTATTATCAACGATTATATTTCACTATCAAACAACGTGGAGAATTGCACAACAATGAACCTGTGAAGTTAATAAAGTTATATAGGGGTTATTGGCTGAGAATGATCAGAAACCTATAAATTTTAACTTTTGGTGCTCACTACAGTGGTGTAGTTGAGTAGGAGAAATAACTTCATCAACTTGATATATATAACGCTTTTTTCCCATAACAATCATTTTAGTTACTACGATTTGATTCAAACAGAAATTTTGATAATCATACAGGAGAGATGGGCGATTTTAATGATCTAGTACAACCTGGGCGAGCGTCACATCAAGAGGTGCGCAAAATGGTGCACCCAAGGGTAAGAAACGCCCTGGAGGGGGACCGGGAACCCAAGCTGCCAAGAAACCAAAAGCTCAGACACCATCCAGGTTTATGGTATTTGCTACAAAACAAGACCAATACATGGACATCCAATATAACTAACCCCTATCAAAGGTGGAACAAGGGCTTTGACTCATTCTTGGGATGAGTCTCCGACCCTGTGGGAGATAATATGCGAGGCACAGCCCTCCCTTTTCCCTATCGCGGTATTTGTCACCACCAACAACATGGGCCACAGCTGGATTGATATAGATTTCGAAACAGCTGAAGAAGCAGATGACACCACAAAAGTATGCGTCGAAATTGCCCTCCCCTAGGGCAAAAGAATAGTGTGCACCGTGCACACCAGATGAAACAAAGCAAAAATTTTGTTCATCTCCTTTGACTTGCTCCCTACCAACCTTCCCCATAAGGAATTGAGGAGGAGCTCTGAAAAGGACTCATAGCCTATGGAGAAATTGTGCAAATTGAGCTATAACAATTTCGCCTGATGCCAACCCTGTGCACAGGTAAAGCTATCGCCATGATCAACCTGCTCCTTGAAGTGGAGGTTGACCTATCAAGAATCCCCTGCACAACAGAAATTACTTCACAGATGGGGGGACAGTCATCTGCATTCTGAATTACACCGGAATGTGCACCACCTATATGCAACCACTGTGGTTCATTGGGACACAAGGAACACGCATTCCCCGTGAAGGAAGGCTTAATGGAAGCATAATACTGTGAGAAAGCCATGAATGAAACTAATGAAAACTTCGCCAGAATGACTGATGGCCACCACCCATTCTGCTGGGGTGATGATGGGCATTACTCTATCATGGACCCAGTTACACATAAACAACGCAAAGTGGCACAAAAGCCCGTAAGCGGGCAGCGGCCAAGGCAGCAGTGCATACAGAGTCATCCATTGACCCAGGCCAAATTCAAGAGGACATAGCGGATATACTTTGAGCCACCAATCATAACATTATGCCCAGGTTGAAAATTTTTATGGCAACTTGACTGAGCCACCAAGTGACATCAATCATGTGGACTTTATAAACAATTCAGCTGCAATATGGGAGAAAGTGCAGTGCCCAAATCACCAAATTTGAACCTTAAAATTACAGAATCCAATCAGGACACTGCATTGAACCACCATGAGTCACATGCGGGAAAAGATAACACAAATTAAAAAAACTGCAATTCCCGCGGAAAATTGGGACAGAACAAGGGAACTGACATTAACACTGAGAGGGTTGGAGTACAGACGTAGAGCATGGACAAAATGGGCTGTGGTGGGTTAGGGCCAGAGGGCCCTACCAACTGCTCCTGAGGCGCCGCGGGCACCTCATTGTCAATAGGGATGCTAAACATTGCGGGAGCCAGGGCTCAAACGTCCCAAGCCAAAAAGCTGGACTTCCTGCGAAAACCCCCTGTAGACATCTTGGCCATCCAAGAAACCCACTGTCTACAGGGGGAAGAAGGATCTTGGTCAGCCAGGGTCTCACCATCCCAATTGATGTGGAAGTCTCACTGTGGGGTGATCGTCTGAAATAACAGAAAATTAAAAATTACAAACTTCTTGTCATACCTTCACAGCTGCGTCCTGGTAGCAATGATCACATGCCAAGAGGACACAATCTCGATAGCATGCATCTATGCACTGTGCACCGCAGCTGAGAGAAAACAATTCCTCAAAACCGTCCCAACACTCACCCTCCCACCAGATACCATCCTATTGGGCGACTTTAACTTCTGGGATAACCCTGACTCGGACCAATGGCCTAACCCCAGGGGATACCCACTGGGGACATCGAATTCTGCACAATGAAGACATCCCTTGGCCTACAGGATGCCCTCCCCCCAGATCACCATTCCTTCCCCACATGATATGGCCCAACATATGCAAGGGAGCACTCATATCAATGAACCGCATCAAATACATCCTTGCTCCGCAAACCCACCAATCAAGCATCTCCAACTTCACAACAAAAAAATCAATTTTTCTGACCACTGACTCATCTCAGTGCAGCTCTCGCTAACCTGAACCCATGCACAGGCGTTGCCCTGGAGGAAGCGACACATGGAAAACATAAAATTGCCTGAAATATCTGACTGGGTCGAACATGAGGCCACAAGCCAGAATTCACAGCCCCATTCATTTTGGATCCCATCAAAACCTGGGCAAATTTCATAACTGAACTAATCAACAATACTTGACATCTTGCATCACATAAGTACACCGCTGACACAGCCATCATTAGGTGTACCTTGGTGGAACTGGACCACCTCAAGCTCAACACCCCAAGGTCCAGTTATAGCCTCAACTGGGGGCGCAAATGGGCGGAAATATCCACCCGCCTAAACACCCTCATCTTTGAGCACCAGCACAGAATCAAAGTATCAAACAAAGGTAAGTTCATAAAGGAAGGAGAAACATGCTCAACATATTTCTTCCACCAATTGCACTCCTGCGACAACCAGCCCATGTGCACACAGGTCTGCAAGGCCAATGGCAACATGGCAACTGACCTTGAGGAGGTCAAGGCGGAAGTACACCGTTACTACACCAAACTATACTGAAATACACTGACTGACCCACAAAAATCACAGAATTTATACTCACCGCTGGAATATGAAGCACACCGCCAGACTACAACATACTAAATCTAATAACATGGGAGGAGCTTTGGGACACAATCCGCGGTGCTGGGATATGTTGGGAATTTATATGACTGGATGACAAGCCACTATTAAGACCACGCAGATCAGTGGAGGAATTCTGCCAAGGGATCAATGAGCAGAATCCACCGAGGATGATTCAGAGCTATAAGTGATTGGTCAATTTAGGATAAGGCGATAATGGGTCTTATTGGGTTGCCTTCAAAATAGGGCGATGAGGCGATGTCAACATTTGACAAAAGGGTTTTGGATCGCCTCAAATCAAGGCGATAGATAATTAAAAAATAATATGCCAAAACCAATGAAAAGATGGCGATTTGAATAAACTAAGTGGAAGAGTCGGTACTGGCAGAGGCCACTGGGATATCAGTGAAACAAGGGGAATGAAGGTCTTGTCTTGAATTAAGTAAAGAAAAGAAAGAAAAGAGGAAGAGCGCGGATGAAGGAAGGATCTGATGAAAAGATATTATTTTAATAAAAAAGTGATTGGGAAATTACTCCCATGTTTATTATAAAAATAAATGGTTAAAGGTGTATCAAAGGACTGGCAATCATCATATTAACTGTTCTAATTGCTCAATGGGGGAAACCCTGTATAAAAAACCCTTTAGTGGGTACATACCAAATCACCAAGATTCAACAGTGGTGCTCACTACAGGGGGCCCATTGACCAATAACAAAAATATGAAAATTCAACTGGTGGCTATGTCGCATCCTGGTTGTTTCCAAACGAAATCTGCACTAAACAATGGCCTTGGGCCCTACAAGGAGTTGAGACTTGCATTAAATACTGTGCTCAAAAAACAGGATGAGTTGCTTCAAAGAGTCTACAGTGACAAGTTGCTGCCATTCAATCATGAAGGAAATATTCATGGGTTCCTTTGCTGATTTGAGTTTGTAACAGAGGGAACTTCAGATCAACAAAAGGCAAAGCTGTTACTCTCCTCTTTGGACGTTGGAAGTGCTTATCAAGTCATCTGTTACCTCTCAGCTAGTTCCGTTTCATACCATGAAGTTAAGGAGACTGTGCTGCGACTGTTTGGCAGAACTGCAAAAATGTTGCAGCAGAAAGCTGAGTTTTTGACCATTGGGTTTCAGCGGAACAAGACCCTCACTGCATTTGCTGACCAATTTACTATGGAAGCTCATGTGCTGATCAGAGCAGGCATTCTATCCAAAGTTGATGTGTGTATAGCTATGGCCTCAGCAGTGAAGCCATACCCTGAGCTTTACAATGTCATAGCTCCATTGTTAGAGCTGGACGTACCTCTCCTTAAACTTGTTCAGTTTGTACGTCGATTATCTGCTAATTTCACTCCACCCAATACTGAGCAGACCCGCGCTGTCACAATTGTTCGCCCTAATCATGTGAGAAGAGATAACTGGGTAGGAGAAATTCCATCAGGATACCCTTCTCAGTACCATGGACGTTCCTCAGTTGCTGATCAACATTGAACCAGCTACCAATCTGGCCCTAACTACGCTGCACGAGGGTGGTCATTATGCTGTGAGGGGCCTGGTTACGTCAAACCTTTTCAAAATCAACTGCCATATGTACCAACTTATCCTAAACATGGCCGTAGGTCTTATGGAGTAAGTTGTTTTAATTGTGGATGTAAAGGGCATATGGGATGATGGTGTCCTAACTGATGGATCCCTCCCTTGCAATGAGAGCAGGGCTATCAGGGAAAAGCCTGAGCGGAGTAGAGAAGGGACTCTCTACTGCCGCTACCTCGAACTTACATGTCCCACTTGAGTCCACTGTGTTAAATATGGCTGAAGCCTCACAGTATGATGATACTTTCCTTTACCACCCACCGGTTGGGAAAGTAAATGTGCTAACCCAAGCACATGATAAAGAAATGACGGACAGAAACTCTCTGGATCAACCAAAGCTTTATGCTTGTCAACTGTTCAACCAAAATAATCAGACCAGCTAGAACCAGACGCAGATGCCCTGTCATTAAGAGGAATAAATGTCGCCCTCTCAGTGGACACTATCATAAACAGATACCCTAAAATTGGGGCGGTATTTTGAGTTTCCTGGGAAAACCTGAATCTTTAAGTGTACACAAGGTGAATAGCCAGGATGCATCCTATTCAGAATGCACTTACTGTGACATTGTGGTAGCCAAAACTAGGGTATGGGCTATCATCGATACAGGCGCACCTGTTAACATTGTCTCCACTAGATTGGTGGCGAAGTTGTCCTTAAAACCTGACATAGACCACCGAGTGGTGTATGGGACCACTGGAGCTGAAACCACCACTTCTGAGGGAGCATATAGCGCTCTTCCCTTGCAGTTTGGATCTATTGTTGTGATGGCTCCAGCGGTGGTATTGCCAAACAGTAACTATGATTTATTGATCAGAACTGCATTTATGCGACACTATGGGGCTATAGTGGACATGATGGAAGAGACCCTAGCCATTGCAGGGCAGCTAATCCCTATATATTTCTCTTCACGTAGAGCGTCAACGAGTTCAACGCACATGGGACAAATCAACCTTGCCTACAGCAATGGGGTGATCCCAGTGCGCTATCATCATTTAAAAAAGAGAACGTGGGCCCTTCCTCATCAGATATATGAATACCAAGGGTTACCGCTTAGAGCAGCTGGAGCTATATCCATTCCCTCTGGACATCAAGTAATAATCAACACTGAGTTAGAAGTGGAAGTTCCAGTGGGGCTCTATGGGGAGATCATTGGACCTTATCATCAATCGCGGTTTGAGCCCCATGTGGCTCCCGGTATCATATTACCAGGCCATGGGGAAATCAAAGTATTGATAGCAAATCTTCAGAACAGTCCCATTCAAATCCTCCGGCATCAGATTATAGCATATTTACATCTGAATTCAGTAAAAGAGATTAAACAGGTTCATGAGTTTGGTTCTCTGGATGAATTTGGTTTGCCCATCAAACTGCCTCTCAGCGCAATGGTTGTACCACAGGAAAATTTATCATTGGGGTTATCTGAAGATCAGAAGGAGCAGGCTGAAGCGCTATTTCAAAAATATAAGGAGATCTTTACAGTTGACGATCATGATCTGGGGTGCGCTTGGGGGTTGTTCATTGACTTGATACTGGGGACCATCCTCCCATCAGGTCTCGACCAATCCATCAATCACGGGCAGCTGAAGAAGTTGTCACAGGGGAAATTGAAAACTGTTGGAGCAGGGAATGCTTGAACCATCTAAGAGTCCATGGGCTTCACCTGTCCTAATTGTAAAAAAAAGGATGGCACTAACCATGTAGTAATTGACTACCAGAAGCTCAATAGCATCACCAAAAAAGATTCATACCCTCTGCCATGGATTGATGATGTGCTAGATTGGCTTGGTGGAGCCCGCTACTTCTTGGCAATGGATTTGATATCTGGTTATTGGCAAATTGAGTTGCCTAGGGAGGAGCAAGAAAAATGCGCGATAATCACCTTGAAAGGGCTTTTCCAACCAACACGCATGCCGCAGGGTCTATGTAACGCCCCAGCTACATTTTCAACGAGCAATGGATACTATACTGAGTGATTTGAAGCTGTCATGCATTCTTGTTTATCTCAATGATATTAACATCTCTCTCTCACACGTTTACTGAGCATCTCACCCACTTGGAAGAGGTATTTCGTTAACTGGCTGAGGCCAATATCAAAATCAAGCCTCATAAATGCCACTTCTTCAAAGATCAGCTTGAGTATCTTGGGTTTGTGGTGGATGCATCTGGGCTAAGACCTCAACCAGCCAAGGTAGAAGCCATTCAGAGGATGACTAAACCCGCTAATAAGCGGGACATTCAGGTGTTTCTGGGAATGGTGGGTTACTACTGCTGATTCATACCCAATTTCAGTTGCATTGGAGGTCTGCTGTTCGAGTTATTGAAGAAAGATGCAATGTTCAAATGGATGGAGCAACATCAATGCGCCTTTGATACACTTTGAATGGCGTTAGTCAGTGCGCCAGTGTTGCGCTATCCTAATTTTGATAAGGAATTTATAGTGCAAACAGATGCGTCCCTTTCTGCTGTTGGGGCAATCCTGTCTCAGAAGGACGATGACGGAGAAGAGCACCCCATGGCATACTGTAGTCGCAGCCTGAATTGCCATGAACACAAATTACACTGTAACCAAGCAGGAATGCTTAGCGGTGATCTATGCATATAAACAGTTTTTAGTTTACTTGCATGGAGTAAAGTTTAAAGTCATGATGGATCATGCATCGTTGCATTGGTTGCAGAATTTAAAAGAGCCTGAAGGGCGGCTAGCACGATGGGCTCTTAAACTGCAAACTTACAACTTTGAGATTTTACATCAACTGGGAGCCAAACATTAAAACGCTGATTGTTTATTGAGATTGCCAACAATCACAGTTACAGCTGATCTAAGTGATATAATGTTCAATAAAATGCTCAGCGGAAGATATGAAGATGAACCGCCTCAAGTAATAAAGTTACTAGATGAACTCAGGACCAATACATTCCTAAGAAATGGAGAATTGTATAAGCATATAGGGGACATTACTGTGAATATACCCAGGCCTTATAATCGCACAAGTATTATTATGGGTGCACATCAAGCAGTTGGCCATGGCGGAGTTCAGAAAACTTTTGAATTGTTAAGACCAAGGTATTATTGGGAAAGCATGCAATATGACGTGCTCAAGACCCTGTCTTGCTGCCACCAGTGCCAGGTGGAGAAGCCGTTCCACCAGAAGACTTCATACCAGTTGGTAAAGCCTCGCTTTGCTTGGCACACCATCTCTATCAATGTTGTGGGGCCCCTGCCAACCAGAGCAAATCAGTCTAAGTATATCCTGGTGGCAATTGACCACTTGACAAGGTGGGTGGAGGCGCGAGCCATTTGAGATCTGGGGGCAGTTACTGTGGCTAAGTTTGTAATGGAATGTATCATACAGCGGCATGGCTGCCCACAGTTTATCCTTACTGACAATGGAACCAACTTCACCTCCCACATTTTACCCAAGCTCAACGAATTAATGGCCATTCACGGGGTCCTAACAACCCCATATCACCCTGAGTCTAATGGAATGGTTGAGCGAGTTAATGGGACTCTGGTTAATATACTCTGAAACTGGTTACAGATAGACCCTCTGACTGGAGTACCCTTCTTTCTACCGCAGTATTTGCCTACAATATAAGCTACCATTTGGCCACAGGAAAAAGCCCCTTTCAATTGCTTTATGGGCGGCACCCTGCTCTTCCTGCGCTGCTATATGCCTGTATTGAGGACACCGGCGGAGTGGATCTGCAGAGATACTTAACCACCCTTACAAACACGCTGATTAAGTTACAAACTGAAGCGTACTCATTCAGCCTCTCCAAGAAAATCAAAACCCAGGCTGCAGATCAAGCATGGCGGAGTAGCCTAATGCAGTTCAAAGATGGGGATATGGTGTTATTTCATGATCAGCATGGGTTTGGCTGGAAGCACAAACTAGCTAATATTTGGATTGGGCCTTTTGAGATAATAGAGAAAATGGGAGTCAATGCTTATACTATCAAGGATCCTGTGAGAAGCTATATTATAAATCAGGTGCATGCAAAGTTCCTTCAACCATATAAGCAGCAATAAATAAAAATAAAAATAAAAATAACAAAAATAGAAACAGATACAAATTAATAAAAAGAAAGATAGTAATACATATTATATAAATAATATATGTGCAAGTGTTTGTGACTTTTTATTTATTGTGTGGGTTGTCCTTCAAGGTCTTTTGCTTCACTGTTTTTGTCTTCTTGTCTTTTTTCAGCTTCCTGCATGATGTTCTTTTTGTTTTGATCGATGGGACCTGTGTTTCTTCTTCCGCTGCTTCAGAAGTACCATAGTTTCTATGGACTTGACTGGGTTTGGGGGTGGAGGTGAAGGCTGCTGAGGTGATAGTGAAGGGGCTGATGGCTGGCCCTGGGCCATTACGCTAGGTCAAAATGGATAAGATGGTGCGATGGAACTAGGAGAGGAGGATGGACTGGGATTCCATGGTAACAGACAAGGTGGAGAAAGTTCAGCTGGTTGGTTGAGTCAGAACCATTCCTGTCCCACTAGGAGCAGCACTTGTAACCACATGCGTTGATGCTCCTGGGAAATCAAGGAGTACGCCAACAAAGGGGGCTGAAGTCATAAGGGGTGTCGAGTGAGCAGGTGTGTGTCAGCTTAAGGAGAAAAGGCTGCGCCCAAGGCCAGGCAATCCACAAGGAAGTCCTCCATTCTTGGATACACTATTGGAAGAGGAGCAGTTGTGGTAAAAGCCGTGCGGCAGTCCCATTTGAGAGCTGTCCAGTGCTGCACTATTCCTGAACCTAAAGCAGTGGTGGGATGCAAAATTAAGTTACCTATGAGCGCCATGATGGGAAGGTACTGTGATGGATAATCAGCGCTGAGGGCGGTTAATGCCACGGTGACCCCGGAATGAAGGCGAGTTAATCTGTTGTTGTGGAAGTTTACCCCTAAGGATCAAAAGTGAGCAGGAGAGCGGGAGAAGGACCCTGACCAGCAGGCTATCACCCACTGCACAAAGCACAACATCCGCTGTACAGACAGAGGCACTGGATGGGGTTCTACAGGAGTTGGAAGCACTAGGCGACTAAAGCCACTTGCCAAAAGTTGGGCCATTTCATTATGAGAAGGCCCTCAACTCTGCTCCCCTCCCCACCAGAGCTGGGCCACAATGTCCTTGAAAGGGGTGCGCCCAGGAGGCCAAGTGACTGACAAATTTGGGAAGAATCTCTTCCTGAGTCAGTACAGTTGCAAGGTCCACATCAGCCTCATCTTCGTCAGCTGGGGGAAATGGGAACTGGGGAAGTGGGATATGGCCTGGGTCAGGTAATTCCGGCCCTAACCACAACCTGTAGAAGAAGGTGAACTCACAAACTCACAGATGTTGGCGCGGAATGGCTCTCATAGTGATTAAAGGGAAAAGAGGTATACAGATTATCGTTCAGTCAAAGGGGGAGTAATGTTGGGAATTTATATGACTGGATGACAAGCCACTATTAAGACCACACAGATCAGTGGAGGAATTCTGCCAAGGGATCAATGAGCAGAATCCGCTGAGGATGATTCAGAGCTATAAGTGTTTGGTCAATTTAGGATAAGGCGATAATGAGTCTTATCAGGTTGCCATCAAAATAGGGCGATGAGGCGATGTTGACATTTGATGAAAGGGTTTTGGATTGCCTCAAATCAAGGCGATAGATAATTAAAGAATATTACGCCAAATCCAATAAAAACATGGCGACCTAAATAAACTAAGCGGAAGAGTCAGTACTGGCAGAGGCCACTGGGATATCAGTGAAACAAGGGGAATGAATGTCTTGTCAGATTAAGTAAAGAAAAGAAGAAGAAAAGAGGAAGAGCGCGGATGAAGGAAGGATCCGCTAGAATATATTCTTTTAATAAAGAAAGTGATTGGAAAATTACACCCGTGTTTATTATAAGATTAAGTGGTTAAAAGTGTATTGAAGGACTGATGATCATCATATCAACTGTTCTAATTGCTCAATGGGGAAAACCCTGTATAAAAAACCCTTTAGCGGGTACATACCAAATCGCTGAGATTTAACAGGATACCTTACAAATTTTACAATTAATATTTCAAGCAAATTGCCCCCCTCCTCTTAGCATCTATGAACCAGTGCTTGCTGGAAACACGCCTCCTAACTGATGGTCATGATTCATATGTCATAACCCTGTATAAGAAGGATGACAAATTGGACCTGGCCAAATGGCTTCCAATTTCACTCTCCAACACTGATACAAAAATACTCATAAAAATTTTAGCAACCAAGTTAGGCGCAATAGCCTCTAACGTCCTGTCACCCAACCAGTTTGGTTCATACCATGGCGCTCAATCTGGAACAATATACACCCTGTTACAAACATATGTCAATCCAAAGCAACTAGAGCCCTGGTCTTCTTAGATCAGGAAAAGGCGTATGACCGCGTTAGTTGGCCATACCTAAAGGAACGCCTACACGATTTCAAACTCCCACCCAGATTCATAAACTGGGCGATGCTCCTTACAAATTTTCAACCATGCCTGTATGCAGCCCTGGATTCCTAACTAACAGGATCACACCACGTAGAGGGCTCAAACAGGGGGACCCCTCAGCCCACTGCTGTATAACCTCAGTTTTGATCCACTCCTTCGCATAACTGACTCACGCCTCATGGGCATAAGTGCATAAGGCCAGCCAACAGTCAAGATAATGGCCTTTGCAGATGACTGCGTGGCAGGTATAGCTAACAACAATGATGCCCAACAGCTGGAACGCACCCTAGAGGAATACTCCATGGTGAGCAATGCATCGCTCAACAAAAGGAAAACAGAAATAATTCTCTTAAGCAAGTGTAAAAATTTAATCCATTGGGTTGATTATCGGAGGTCAACCCCAGTAATAATTCTACTCCACAGGTTCAGTTTCCTCGTTCACCTCAAATTGTGAGAATATATATAATCCAATAATGTTATGATGACTATTATCTGTAGTTGAGTTTGAAATATTTTCAGGCCCAACGATTTGGCCAGTATTTCCAATTAATACTTAATATCATACTCATAGGGATTTGTTTCTGCAATACTGTCCACTCAATCTTCATTAAGATCCTCTGATGGCAGTCTACTTCAGCCCAACACACAGTCAGCAGCAATCCCTTCAGTTATGGTTCTCTTTGTCTCTAGATCCCTACTCGGATCTCTACTATTCTCAGAGAGTCTGCCAATTATTGCCTTATGCAATAATATCCTTGAGATGCATTCTTCACGCTAGATGCTGATAGTCTAACTATTACTGAATCGACAATAAAACTAATACTATTCTAAAGTAGTAATGTCTAAGTATATATGTGTTTAAGTTTAAGTCCTTTTTTATTATAGTGAATCCTAGGGAATTTATAGGGAATTCGGCCATCTAACCCTTGGTTGACACCTCTTCGATGAAATGGCAGCTGTTGCCATTGATTCACCCTTCCTCATCTTGGCAGCGATGGTCTTCCCCATCCTGGCTAGGATTCTGTCATTGGACATCCTCGAGACCTCAAACAGAAAGAGTCAGAAACATGTCCCTAACATTTTCCTCTCAATACAAGCAAATCAACCATAATTGGCTAGCGACCTGATTAAGTAATGGGACTTTTACTTATTATGGCAGGCCACTTCACCAACCAATCAATTCGCTAGTTGCAGGTGGCATCACTCACCTCGCAAATCATTAAACATTCCCAATCAGTCAGTGATGAAACCTGATCGATCCCAATCAGTACACCTGATAGTTAATCACTATCAGATGCCCCTATTTCGTCAGCCGCTCCACCCGATGAGATATTAGGTATTTATCTGGATTGATCCCCGATGGATACGACCAGACAAATATCCTAAAATCCCCTGAACGTAGTTCCTCCAAAATTTGGGTCAACAGATTTCTGATTCACTTCACTTTAGGGAATTTTCCCTTAGTGACACCAGGTAATCTGGCAGGCTGGGAATAATGGGCAAAAACCCCAACAGCAAGTACACTAACAACTAGGCTACAACACCTGAACCTCACACCCCCATACAAAGGAAAAACCCACTCACCCTACCCTTTGCATCATCTCCCATAACCAACCCTGTCCGCCACCTTGGTATATGGCTGGAAACAGGGGGTATGCCAATGAGACAATTGAGAACAATCTAATACAGCGGAGATCCAACTGCGTCACCTCCCTCAAGGGAAGATCCTCAGGATTAATGGGGCGAGTAACAGTTGCTAACTCACTCATCCTCCCAATACTATGGTTCTCTGCCCACGCGATCTCCTTCTCACCCATCTTCATAACTTCAATCCGCGCGCTCATCTAGGGCTGGCTGTGGCCTGAATCCCATCCACCCATACAGATGGAAACACTCTTTGGCTTATGCTTCAGCGGAGGCATGGGACTAATAGATTTTGAGAGCCACGCCAACCGCATCCTGGGCACCTGGATAAAGGAAGTCCTTGCCCCAGACCTCCCGCAGCAACACTGGTCCAGGGCAGCGAGGACTAACTTTGCGCAGGCACTCAAAATAACCAACCCACATATCCCACCCAGACTACTATCATACCTTGCTAAACGCTCCACTGCAACGGGCCCACATGGAACCCCCCCTCACTTCAAACGCCTCCTCTGAGCCATCCGCCACATGGTATAGACTGTAGAGACCACTGGCACTTTGCAGGGAAGGGGACGACCCAGCTCCCACTTCATATTAAGAAAACCAAAAGACCACCCCAGAGAGACATGCTTGCTATGACCCCAACCATTGATAGAATAAAATACCTAGATGCGTTGGACATTCCCTACAACTCAACCACACAGAAGGCAGTGTGGAGAATGACGCACCACCCACTCCTACAGCCGAGGATAAGAGCCAACGCCTAGCGCTGAATGAGAAGGACCTATAGGATGGCGGACCGCTCCCATTCCCTCCACACAACCTGCGCAGTATGTGGAGGGAAGGGCTCCCTACACCACAGCCTAGAAACATGCCCCCCAACCAAAGCCATATGGCGGGAAGTTGCACGCCTGCTTAAGCTCCATGATGAGCAGGAATTATCTATCTCAAAGACCTTCCTCGCGCTCCAGCTTGAGTCACCAATCCCATCTACCCTCCGCTCCCTAATGATACCCATTGCAATGTGGAAAATCCACACCATTTCCTTGGATGCATTCAAGGGCATGGTCCCGACCATCCATGGGGTTATCAACAGGTTCCACGTCCACTTACTGGATCACTTCCAAGACTGGCTCTATGGATACATGAGGCTGAGGCAACAGGCGCTCATAGACTCATTATTCCCACTCTGGTTCCTCCAAACGGACCCTTTCCTACACACCTGCTCCATAGCTGGGGCAATCTCCTTGGAGTAGCGCACCAACCCCCATACCTGGCAGTCCCGCTGGCAACAAGGGTAACCTGAGTACCCCATGGTGCCCAATTTATCTATCTTCGCTTCCCCCCTTTTTTTCCCACAGATACTCAGTTATGCCCATCTCCTGGTCGGCTTGCCTCAGTTAAATAAAAACTTGATATATAATGATGGCATTGTCCCATCTTATATCAACTAATTGGCTGGAAGTGATGAGATGCCGATGGAAATCCTAGAAAATTTGGGAATTCCATTTAGGATCAATAATTTAAGAATCATACTGCTGGGATCACAAAGAATAGTTGACACGGGTTGACATTAGAGATAAATGAGCTGTGTATGGTGAAATCAAAAGCCAGTGGAAGAATTCCATAGTAGAGCCTTGGGTGGCACCTGAAACAATAATGACAGGCCATGGAGAAATTTGAGTTCTACTGGTGAATTTAAGTGAAAAACTGATTAAGATTGAGAATAATAAGATTATCGCATTTGTTCACCTATTTCTGATGGCCAAACTGAGGAAGTTCCACAATTTTGGCACCCTCAATGAAATGGGATTACTGACTGGGGTAACTGAGAGTATCAATTTAATTGGTTGATTGAGAGCAACTCCCTAATCTGATGGAAGGACAGCAGGAGGAGGTGCTTTAATTGTGCAAAAAATTATTGAGAAAGTATTTTCAAGGATGACCACGGTTTGGGATGTGCAAGAGATGTTATCCACAAGTTCAATACTGGGGAAAATTTACCATTCAGGATGAGACCAGTTTAACAGTTGAAGGCAGCCAAAGCGGTAGTGGAGGAAGAAATTAGCAAACTATTGAAGAATGGGCTTCTAGTTCCATCATCTTTCCTTGGGAGAGTCGATTATTATCATGAATAAAAAGGATGGCTCTAATCTGGTGGTGATCAATTATTGGAAGCTAAACAAGATTATGAAAAAGATTCATATCCACTACCAAGAATCAATGATGTGCTAGATTGATTGGGAGAAGCGAAGTATTTCTCCATGATAGATCTAATTTTGTTATATTGGAACTTTGATTTTCCAAGTGAAGACCAAGAAAAATGCGCAATTATCACTGCACAGGGGCTATATCATCAGATAAGGATGCCCCAGGGTCTGTGCAATGCGCATGCAACGTTCCAGAGGGCAATGGATGAAATACTAAATGACTTGAAGTTGTCATGCGTCCTGGTGTACTTGGACGATATAGATGTGTTCAGAAGGACGTTTACTGACCATTTGAACCACTTAGAGAAAATGTTTAAGAGAGTATCTGCGGCCAGCCTGAAGATTAAGCCGAGGAAGTTCCACTTCTTGAAGAAAGAGTTGAAATATCTGGTATTATTATAAACTCTAGTGGACTACAGCCGCAATCCCAGAAAAAAAGCCATATAACAAATAGCTGTACCAAAAATTGTCCAAGATATACAAGTGTTTCTAATAATGGTCAGATACCACCAAAGATTTATTTGGGTTTTTTCCAGAATCGCTGAGCTCTTATTCCATCTATTGAAGAAATTAAAGAAAGGATTCATAAAGAATAGAGACGCACAGAAATCCTTTAATGAGTTATTCCAGTACTCGGTAGATTCTCCAATTTTTAAAATTCCAATTTTGAATCGAGAATTTATTATACAACATGATGCTTTGTTAACATCGATTGGAACCATATTGAGTCAATTAGATGAACTTGGGGATGAACATCTGGTGGCATATATGAGCCAGACACTCTCAGCTACTATAAGGAACTACACCGTAAAAGTTCATGAATGCCTTGCAGTCATTTATGCCTGTAAACAGTTTCAGGTATTTATTCATCAAATGCAATTCAAAGTGGTGACGGACCACTCCTTGTTGCGTTGGCTTCACAATTTACAGGAACCAGAAGGATGGGTAGGCTGATGGGCATTGAAACTACAAGCTTATAGTTATGAGATTAACCACTGATTAGGGGCTTCTCATCATAATTCATATGGCTTATCATGGTTACCATTTAGTCCAGATGGTATACCAGCAAGCGGATGAGCTAATCTAGAGAATAGTTGATGGAGAAATTTGGAATGAGCCCCAAGGAATCCAAGTTGCACTTTGAAAAGCAATGGAAAACATTAATACTATGGATGGACAAGATTTCAAGATGATAAATTGGAAGTGATTCCTATTCTCAAAGCCATTGGAAAGAGCGGCTATAATTCAAGTCACTTATAAGGTTGTTGGGAATGGAGGCCTGAGAACAATGACTTGACTTATTTACCAGTAATACTGGGAGTCAACTAACAATGATGTTGCATACTATCTGGCTTGCTGTGTGGAGTGCCATTTGCACAAGCCACATATGAATATGACTGGATACTGACTGGTCCACACTGGTATTTTCTTGGCATATGGTGTCCATCGACATGATGAGACCACTGACAATGAGCACAGGGGAGTCAAGTACATAATAGTTGCAATTGATCATCTGACGAGATGGGTTGAGATGAAGGCCCAGGTGAAAGTAGATGCTCCAGTACTGCGAAGTTCATCCTGGATTAATTAGTATACCAACATGGATGCCTGCAGGTCCTGCTGAGTGACAATGAGACAAATTTTACATCTCTCGTGATCCTTCATTTAAATGAAATGATGGGGATCTGAGGAGTCATATGTGTACTCTATCAGCTGGAGATGAACGGACTGGTAGAATGAGCTAATGGGACACTGGCCACAACGCTGAGGAATCTGATCGCAGGAAGAACTTCCTTGTGAGGAATGTACCCGAGTTTGGTGATGTTTGCCTACAATATCAGTCATCATACAGCAATTGAAAAAACGCCATTTGAGTTGCTATATGGGAGGAAGGCCGCGTTGCTAACGATTTTATATTTGGTGGTGGAACCAACATTGGGAATGAGTGCTTAGAAGTACCTAAGCCGATTGACATATATCCTTATTCAAATTTAATTGCAAGCATTTGATACAACATTTAAGAAAAGGATATGAGTGAAAATGATGGATGATAAGAACTGACTGTCCTTATTAGAATACTGAATAGTTGAAAGAGTTGCCTATTGTTATATGCATGGTTTTAGAAGAAACAAATTGGATTTGTTAAGGTTAGGTCCATTCAAGATTATCACTAATATGGAAATGGGTGCCTACTCCATCAAGAACCTCTTGTATAGAATAATAGTTTTGAGTCCATGCTAAGTATCTAAAGTAATGGATCAATAAAACAAATAATAAAAAAGAGTTCCCAAAGGACTGCTGAACCATTAAGTTGGTTATGTCTTAATGATTTGTTTAAGTCTTAATAAAGGACCTTTGAACTAAACTAGATGGTTAAGTCTTAAAAAGTAAAACCTCTGAACCATAGATAACTGTTAGGTCTAAGTATAGCTAGGATTCAGTTTAAGGGGATAAAATAAAAAGGTGGACCGCTGAACCAAAAAGGTCAAGTACCATGTAAAAAAAGAAGAAGAAATTTAAATTGATAAAAATATGGAAAAAAGAATATTAAAAAGCATAGAAAAAACAATATTTATAACTATTATTTTTATTGGTTATCCTAAATTTGGGGATGATTCAGCCTATGTCACTATTGGGGGAGGGAGGATTGATTGCAGTAGGAATGAATATTTATCTAAATATGTATGAGATCAGATGCTAGCAAGGGCTAGCCTTACACAAATTTTAGGCTTGTTGAGTAGACACAAATCCCTGTGTGAAAGTGAATAGGGGAAGAGAAATTGAAATGTCAGAAGATGCCAAATGCAATACCCTGGAGTGGGGAGGGAAGCAACAGTACATTAAGAGGCAGTTGTCACATAAACCCAAGTAATCCTGATATGGCACCGGAGCTGGAAGATTGGTCTTGAGGGCTTGCCAATGGGCTTTGTCAATAACATCAGACATATGGGCCAGCAACAAGCAAGCTTACTAGGAGGGGTTGCCGAATCATGACCCCTATCAAAGCCATCAGTGGAAGATACTGATGGGACATGCAAGAAATGAGATAGTCATGCAAGGAGCAAATGGCATCCTGCAAGCGATGACTACAAGCTTTTCAGAAGCTGAAGCAGAATGAGGAATGGAAGCTGGGAGAGGCTGGAAGCTTTGTGGCCCAACTTAAGAGAACTCGGCTGGAAAAGCAAAGAGAATAGGCTGCAATATCCTGATCTAGGATGTTTTCAAGATTGTAAGAGTTCAAAGATATGTACAAAGCCTTGGTGACTTGGACCCTTAATTCTGCATAGGGGAGTTTGAAGTGTATGCTGTTGCTGATGGCTAGTTCAGTGGCCAAGTCAGCTGGCTTGTAATATTGACTGGGTTGGAAGAGGAACTCTGGAAGCAAGTTTAATATGGCAAGGAACAAATGATTGAGAGTGAAGGGCATTGTTTCAGGAGTTTTGACAATGATGTTAGGAGTATCTGTGAATGGAGCTAAATCCAAGAGAGTTTCAAAATCTAACTCAGGAATTGATGACAGAGGAAGGATTGGTTGCAAGTCTTTTGAGACAATCACTAACCTGGTTTCATTGGGGTTGGTTAACATTTCTGGTAATTCCATGGAAAGACTGGCTATGGGATCTTGAATAGGAGTATGAGTACTGGAAGGACCATAGAAGAGGTTCCAGCGTGCGGATTGACTCATCAGCTGGAAGATCCAAAGGTCTTTATCAAAAAAGCTATTGAGCAGCTGCCAGTACTGAGACTCAGAATTTGACATATGAGCAGGATTAGAGGAGGTTGTTGGACTTATATGATAGTCAACATTATGCAATCTGAAATCATTAAGCTTTAATTTTGGAGAAATTAATCTCATAATTAATGGGATAAGCTCTCCAGAGAAGAATTAAGAATGATATGAGCAAAGAGTTACTATGAGAAAATAACTAGGGAGAACTTAAACTGAACATTATTTTTTTATTTATTAGAGGTAAGCCAACCAGGGGATGGACAAAACCATAACTAAAACTAAAACTATAAACTAACGTAATTAATTGGTTCAAAATACACGCCCAAATGAGCGGATTGAGTGAAACACTTCAAATAAAACAGCCAGGTGGGCAGCAGAAACTGCTTATCCCTCCATGGTGGAAGGGGAGGGGGTTCAGGGGGCTCATCTTCAGCAGCAGCATCTTCCTCCAATAGTATAGTTCATGTCAAGGCAGACAGCAAGGGCGTTGAGGCATCTGCGGCATGTGGTTCAATATTGTCAATTAATGATATTTCATGGAAATTGCCAGCTAGGAAAATGGCACTAATATATTTGGCTAAAGCTTTTTCAGCTTTAATGTGGGCGTCTAGAAGTTTAACAAATGTGGCTATGTTTATAATGGATGGGGCTCCCAAGGCTCAGCCCGCCACCAGCCCTAAACTACCACCCCCATATGTGGCCATACCAACTCCATATGGTCCTTTCCAAATGGTTGGCCTTGCCGGGCATCTGGGCCAAGGTGTGGTGCACCAGCCTCTGTTGCCATAGGCCCCCAGGCCGAGGTGCATCCCTACGGCCTCTGTCACCTCAGGGTTACCTGGCCGAGGTGCAGTCAACTGGCCTCTGTCACCTCGGGCCACTCTGGCTACTTTCCCTCTCACCAGGGTAAGGCCACTCTCAAGAGGATCCTGGCGCGTCCACCCCCTTTCCTCTCCTCACTGCACCGCCATCTGCACCCCCAATCTTGTTTAAATAAATAAAATTAAATAAACAAATCCAGAAAAAAGTGGCCTTTATTGGGAATGGACTCAAAGTCAGAATAGAATTCCAAAGTGAGGTCTGATGGGCTGACCTCGCTTTGATATACTTTTCCTAAAAAGGCTAAATGAATTGTAGTTAATGAGGGGTGCACAAGCCTCCAAATTGATGGCATCCAGGTAATTTGATGGAGAATTGGAGGGGAACCTCTGCACAAACAACCAATCAATTAATTAATTTATTTAATTTTTTTCTGTTATTGACCCAAATAGGAAACTCCTATTTGGAATAATGGAATTGCAACTATTGATGCACACAAATCTCATAATTCCCAAGCTTATGAGATTTATGTATAATCATCAATCGTTACAATGTTAGTTCAGGTAATTTTAGCTTTTGGGTTCTGTGCTATAGTTACCACGTTTTGGACAGCATCATTCACATTTTTGTGTAACTGTTTTACTGTGATTTTACTCTTTTTAGTGAGACTTTTGGGGGATAATAGGAGGTGGAATTCCTCCTGTGAGCATTGCCACTGATTTGGCGACAGCTTTACAAAGAGCATGAAAATCTGGTGTTGCAGCTGCTTTGACTGCAAGCTGGTGATCACTGCAAAATGATTTGGCATTTGACTGTGGGATATATATTCAATAGGGTATCTGGTGTCCCATTCTGCATTAATGAACCGCTCAATTTGATGAGATGGTTCTCCAATGAGCTTACTTGATCCGTCAAATTCAGCCAATAACTCCCATTGGTTTTAATTGAATTTTGGAATTGGTGTACAGATGAGATTTGGTTGATTTGTTGGAGGAAGTATGGGAATGAACTGGGATCCAATCAGATGCTTGATTGGAGGAATCATGTGTGGATTTGGGGCGAGAAAAAGGATGAATGGTGTCTGCAGGTGCAGCTGCAGCTTCCAGTTTTGGGGGTGGAGGAGGTAGGATTATGCACCATGCCAGAACTTGTATGAGGTGGGTGGCGGATTGGAGGTTGATGGATGAGTCATCCAATCCGTCAGAAGTGACTAAGGGGGGCACTTGCATTTCGAGTGGTCCAACTCAAAACATGATGGAAAGATCGTCCACCCACCCTTGACGCAGGCTCAAAACGGATGGTCAGGTGCTAAAGGGATAACAGTGCACGGAGGAATTGACACAGCAATTTTACTAAATCCAGGGCTGATTGTGGCATACACCCAAGGCCCAGCGAGTTGTGTGGCCCCATTTGGGACCACAAATTGTAAGTTGGGGTTGGAGCCATAGGCTGCCAGACCATCCATCAGCTCCCGAATAAACATTATTAATTACACTGCAAAACGAACATTAAGGGTAAGAATTTCCTGTCAAGGATGAGGAGAAAAGTAGGAAATTGAGGACGCTGGACCAAGAATCCTGAATACTACAGTGGGTCATATTCCCTGACAGGGGAAAACTGGACTCTGGGATTAATATCATCATGAGTAAATTGATCAGCTTGTCACAACAGAAGGTCGTGGGGGACCGCACTCTGATCAGGTGGTAATGAGGAGGAAAAGGAAGAGAGCCACATGCTGAAGGTCATCCCAAGAAGCGTTGAATATTAAAAATTGTATTCCGCTTGAGCAAATGAAGTAACTGACTGAGTGTCCCAAGTGGTGTTCTTATGCCCTGGTCCTTTTCTCCCTGGAAATCTAGGCAAGTGGGGGGATGTGTTGTGATTTTTGCCTATATTTCCAACCTGCCATATTACCTGGAATCGCTAGGGATAATTCCCTAATGCAAGATGAACAGGAAATTGGTTGACTCTGATTTTGGAGTAACTATGTTTGAGGGATTTTAGAATATTCGCCTTGTCATATCCATTGGGGGATCAATCCGTACAAGTGCTTAAGATCTCATAGGGCAGAGCTGCTAGTGAAATAGGGGTGTCTGATCGTTGATCAAAAATCAACAATCAGGTGTACTGATTAGGATCAGTTGGGTTTCATCACTGACTGATTGGGAACTTAAGGATCAAGTTGCAAGGCGAGTGAAGCCACCTGCAAATAGCAGATTAATCAATTGGTTTGTGACCTGTCTAAATTGTAACAAGTCCCATTACCTAAGCAGGTCACTTTCCAAATATGGTTGGTTTGCTTGGATTGAGAGGAAAACGTTAGGGACACTATTTCCAACTCTTTGCACTTTAGGTCTCAGGGATGTCCAATAATGGAATCCTAGCCAGGATGGGGAAGACCATCACTGTTGAGACGAGGATGGGTAATTCAATGACAACGGCTGCCGTTTCATTGAGGAGGTGCCAACTGAGGTTTGGACGCCAAATTCCCCAGTATAAATTTACTAAAGAATTTACCAATAAAAGACAGTAATTACTAGATCAATTACCAGAGTATTATCATAGTATACTTTATCAGAATCCATTTTGAGTTCTATCCTTTCTCAGGGAAATTATTGCAGTGTGCTCTAATTGAGAGAGTATTTAGGATAAAGAGTAAGGATCTGAGTGTGGATCCAGAGAAGAAACCGAATTGAATTGAGGATTGGTGCCAACATTATGTCATCAAAGAGAAATTGTATACAGGGATCTGAGTGTAGATTGAGTTAGGCAGTATCAGTGAAAAAATCCCTATTCCAGACATCATATATAATTTGAAAAACTATCCAATAGTTGGGTAAAGAGCTAAGAATTCCACTTAACTATAGATAATAATCTCCCAATATTATCAATGATTATGTTTCACTATCTAACAATGCGGAGAATTGCACATCAACAAACTTGTACAGTTAATGCATTTATAGGGTTATTGGATGAGAATAATCAGAAAAACTATAACTTTAACACACCCTCTAACCACAGTGGTATACATATCATAGATAGCTCCATTTTACCAAGAATTGGGCGCCTAAAAAAGGACAAGAAGGAAAAGCTCTGAAAACTCCAAAATCTCACCCTACAGTTCTTGGATGATTTTCAAGGCTATAGAAAAAGGAATGAACAGTAGCCCTAACCACTGTATGGAGCATGCTAAAAAATATTTAGACTGGCCTGGAACTCTGGGTGCATTACCACCCAAATCCAAGCCAGAATGCCGTGGGCATAGCAATCCAAATTGAAATGTAAAATGTAGAAAACTGGCCATGAGAACCAGCCAGGGGGTGTTAAGATTGGGGATCATAACCCAATTTTACTTTTAATAAAATATTTGAAACCAAAGTATTTGTTTTCTTTGAGAATTTTTATTGGTTTAAAACGATGTAAAATAAGAAAAGGGGGTGTCAATGGTACCTGTTGGGGACTTCTGCTTAAAGCTTTCCAGGGGAAATTGAGATCAAAAGCAACTGCCATCAAGGATAAATTTAAACCAATCTGTCATATTGGGTTCTCAGACCTAGTTTTCAATCAACATAGGTCTGGACTTCTTAGCTCAATTTGTTTTGGGCTTGTTACTAGAATTTAATTTTTTTCATGCACATGCATTTGCTATGCAGTGACGTTTTGGAATTTTTGGCAAGTTGCGCCCAAGGTCAAGCCATATAGGGCTGAGCCCAGTTGGTAGGAAAGGGTTTAACCACCTCCGTACCTGTTGGGGATGGGTGTGGGATGGATGTAATAATGGGATCTTGGCATTTTTGTAGCGTTTTGTGCAATTTTGCCACCTCTTGGCAAACTCTCCAAATACTCTCCACCAGCTCAGTGAAAGAGACCACTGTAAGGGGGACATCAACTATTAGAGGGTATGCCGTTACCCATCTCTCATCCACCACATGGGCTAAATCGCACTGGGAAGTGAAAGTTACAAGTGTTGGCTTCTGCCCCTTTTTTGAGTGTAATAGGAATTGATCCTGGTCCAGATGGAGATACTTCTTCCCAAGACTTACATTACCCTTTCCTTTAGGAAGAGAATAAGCGCCGCCACTGGAGAACTGAACCAGTGCAACATTCTTGTAGGCCTTGGGAAGTTTGATGTCCATGATTGCTGCAATTTTGGGTGTAGGGAAAGGGGCTTCCAGGGTTCATTACATGGAATGCTTCCACCAACTCATGACAGTTAATGCAATCATGAGCACTGAACCAGCTATTTTATAATAAGGGAAGCCCATTCAAGCCATAAGGTACTGAATTGAGCGGCGAGACTGGCGTGATGCCAAGATTGCTTTTACCTCTGACTTGACTGACTCCTACAAAATGACTGGTTCAGGGGCAGCAGGTGAGGTATTAGAAAAGGGGGATGGCAGGGAAGCGTTAAACACTGGATGTTGTTTTCAGTGGGAAGGGAGCGCCAAACAGAATAATCTGTTACCCAGATCTTCAACAGCATCATGATGACCTGACCGCTTACATGCAAACTTCTGAAAGCGGGTATTGATGCTTAGGTGGAAGGTGTTAAGCATTACTTGTGAACCGACTTTAAAATCAATCTTGGGTAGGCGCTTTTAGTCAGAGTTTGCTTATATCCAGAAATTGCTTTGGTGAGATTTTCACAGACCAGTGACTGAGTGACCTGGATTTGTTGAGCATGCTCAGCCACCGCAGAAACCTCAGGGCAAAGACAGGGTCCAGTAGAGAAGGAAGGTTTTTACTCCAATGTCACTTCATGCGGTGAAAACCCTGTAGAGGCATGTGCGGCATCGTTGTAAGTAAACTGAGCCAACTAAAGATCATCTGCCAAGTGTTCTGCACAATGGTGGTATAGCAACGGAGGTACTTCTCCAAATTTTAATAACTCGCTCTGTCTGGCCATCTGATTGGGGGTGGTATGCTGTGGACTGGCAGGGTTAAATTTTTCAGAATAGACAGAAGAGCTGTCCAAAAGCGATCTGTGTATTGTGGAACTTAATCACTCACAATCTCCTAGGGTAAACCAAACATAGAGAAGACATGACGGACAAACAGATGGGCTGTCTCTTCAGAGGTGATGTAAGTTGATCAGGGGATATACAGAGCAAATTTGGTGAACTGGTCTACCATGACCATAATCATATTGTGGTCATTTGAGGAAGGAAGCTCAACAATGAAGTTGACAGAAACCCACGTCCATGGCTCCTCAGCCTGTTGTGGGGGGGTGAATAAAATCATTCCAGACAGAATGGTCTAATTTTGCACATGCGCAAGTAATGCAACTTGCTATCCATGCAGGAATGTCTTTGGAGATTCCAGTACAATTGTTAGTCCACATCATCAAGTCAAGACACTTTTTCACTCCTGGGCGACCAACTTATGGGGGATTTTATGGGCTTGAATCACTTTGGTATGATGTTGGGGGTACCCAAAACCGCAACCAGAACAGAATACCTTCCGCACTTAACGAGTAATGGGAGTGCTTATGTCTCAGATCCATAAGCTGCATTACTAACTCCAATCCTTTAGGACAAGTCATCTGGTGGGCCAAAAAGCGGGCAGACAAGGTAGCAGCTGGGTCTGGATCTACTAACATAATTACAGGTGGGGCAATGGTTATAATTGGGATTGTGGAATCATGGTGGTGAGCTCTTGCTCCTCCGCCTCTGTGGTACATAAGACGGTGTTAAGGCTCAGGAAATTGGGGAGAACAGTCAATGAGCCCTTTAAAAATCCTTAATTGATTTTAAAGCTACATAGGTTACAGAATTTCCAGTATTGATGTTGTGCCAACTTCTGCAGTTTGCAAAAGTACATGAGGGCTTGATGGTCAGTCCGTACTGTCACCTCATGCAAAGTGCCCTGCAGGAAGTACTGTCAATTGGTTAGCGCCCATGAAACAGTTACCATATCCTTATCATAAATAGCCCAGTTCTGCTCTGTGGAGGTGGATTTGTGGGAATAATATGCTACAGTGAGCTTCACACAACTGTGTTGCTGCATCAAAACTGCTCCCACTGCAGAAGAAGAAGTTTTGCATGTGACAAACAAGGGTTTGTCTGCATCGACGTGCTCTAGCACAGGTGGGTACATTAAACCTGTTTGATAGCATCAAATGCTTGCTGACATTATGGGGTCTAATGGAAAGGAACGTTCTTGCAAGTGAGGGGGTGCAGTGGAGAGGCCAGCTGTGAGAGGGCAGGAGTAAATTTATAAAGAAGATGAGGGTGCCCAAGAAACTCCACAATTGCTTCTGGGTCGTTGAGGTAGGCCACTTGAGAATAGCCTTGAGTTTACAAGATGGGATAGCATAGCCATCTTTTAGTACCAGCTACCCAAAAAAGTAACCTCATTGCGTAAGAACTTACATTTTGACAGCTTCATTAATAGGTCCGCCTTGTGCAAAGCGGGTATCATGTCCTCCAGTTTTTAAGCATGCTGTGCGGGGGGTTGGGGAGTGGATGAGGATGTCATCTATATAAGTCACAGCGCACGTGCTATTTAGATCACCCAGCACGTTATCAATCATCCATTGGAACGTAGCAGGTGTGCTTTTTAATATGAAATGTATCACACGGAATTGAAATATACCCTTCCTTGTCTGGACAGCAGTAAGCCATTCATAATCTTTGGATAACTAGATTTCGTTGAAGTAGTTCACCAAATCAAGTTTTGAAAATACTCCCGACTTAACAATGGCTTGGGAAATTGTTTGTTCCATAAGAAGTAGCTGGGTCATGGACTGTGACGTTGTTGAGGTGACCATAATCCACACAAGGGCACAGTGTGCCATCCACCTTTTTTGCAAACGCAATAGGGGAGACATCCAGATATGTCTCCTTAAAGAGCCAACCCTTTTCCAGAATGTCGTCAATCCATACACTCAAAGACACATTTTCTTTTGCCGTATGAGGGTAAATGGACAATTGATGTTAACCACTAGTACTGAAATACAGAACTTAAGGTCATACTTTTAATGTGGCGTGAGTAATGTAGCCCTTTCCATATTGATAATTACTTGTACGCTGACAGAGATGGAGGAAAATTGGAAGGCAAGTCCATGGGTGTAGCGAGTGTGGAAATGGTACCTCTGTTTCATGCTTTACCTAAAGTGTTTAGTATTGGGAGCTCACCACCATTGTGAGCATTTTCAGAGAACCTTAATTATAGTCAAGTTTGTATTCCTTGTTGGCATCTCCACCAACCCACACCAAAGATAAATGGGAATACAACTCAGGCATGGCTTAAAAATATTCACAAAATTTATAATTTTCCACTTGAAATGGGACTGGATGACATACCTTGTAAGATGACTTCCTACAGAAGATGCAACCAACACCTCCAGGCTAACATCCAAGTCCAATTTCAATTGATGTGCTAATTTTATACTCATTTATTTCCTGCTGTCCCTGTGTCTACCAAGGCCTCAAATTACCCCATTGTGCGCCCAGATGAATTTCCACAGGTAACAGGAAATAGGCTTGGTCATGCTTGTAGGAGAGCATTTTGGGATTGCTGAACTAATGGTGGTAACCAATGGAAGGAGGGAAAATATGATATGAAGCCATTGTGACTTGCTGGATACTGAACATACTGATCTGTGGGGCCCAGGATAGACTGGATTTGGCCAATTGTAAAGGGGTTTGAAAACAGTATGGTAAAACCCAGCAACACCTTACCCAAAGGGTGAGATGGAGAGGGTGAGAGTTTTTGGTCGCTTTATTATGTCATGGAACGTGCTGAAATAATAATTAGACTGGCCTGGAACTCTGGGTGAATTACCACCCAGTCTCAAGCCAGAATGCCGTGGGCATAGTCGTTCAAATTGACGTGTAAAATATAAGAAAACTGGCCATAAGGGCCAGTCAGGGGTGTTAAGATTGGGGATCATCACCCATTTTTTCAATAATATATTTGAGGCCAATGTATTTGATTTCTTTGAGAATTTTTGTTGAATTTAAAAGTATGTAAAATAAGAAAATGGAGTGACAATGGTACCTGTTGGGGACTGCTACTTATAAGCTTGTCAGGGGAAATTGAGATGCAAATGCAACTGCCATCAAGGATAATTTTGAACCAAGCTGTCATATGGGGTTCCCAGATCTAATTTTCAACTAATATGTGTTCAGACTGCTCAGCTCAATTTTTTTGGGCTTGTTACTGAAATTAATTTTTTTCATGCACATGCATTTGCTATGCAGTGACGTTTTGGAATTTTTGGCAGGTTGCTCCCAAGACCAAGCCATATAGGGCTGAGCCCAGTTGGTGGGAAAGGGGATAACCGCCTCCATACCTTTTGGGGATAGGAGTGGGCCGGATTTAATAGCAGGTCTTCGCATTTTTGTGGCATTTTGTGAAATTTTGTCATCTTTTGGCAAACTCTCCAACTATTTTCTACCAGCTCGGTGGAAGAGACCACTGGAAGGGGGACTGCAACTCTTAGAGGGTATGCCGTTACCCATCTCTCATCCACCACATGAGTTAAATTGCCTTGTGAAGTGAGTGTCATAGGTGCCAGCTTCCAATCCTTTATCAATCAGAATGGGAATTGATCCTGGTCCAGATAGAGAGTTTCTTTTCTAAGATTTACAACCACTAGCAAAGTTTGGATAGTACCCTTGGGGTAGAAGTTAAGTATTAGAGGCTAACGACCAATAAATCCTTAATATGACTAGGATCTTGAAATATGTGATCTAAAAATGGCAAAATAAAGGTAGTTGATATAAAACTTTTTTGCAAAAGTTTTTCAGCTCAGATTAATTTTGGGACTAAAATCAGCAACCCTGTGGAACACCTGAACTTAAATTTTTAATATGAGTTTTACACTTTTTGAGGGTATCTTGACTCCAAAATAAACATTCTATATTCAAAAAAAATTTGTTTAATTAGGGTTTGTCATATTGTCATTTCATAAATTGACTAATGCAAAAGATCTATTGCCCTCCGTTGGGAGTAACCAGAATCCCAAACTCATAAGCTCAAACTCAACATTCTTGCCAACTTTGCAGTGTCCGCACTTCCCCAAGCTGATGATGATTTTCACAAAAGTTTAACAAAATTCTCTAAACTCTGGCACACAATTTCTTTAATATTTAGTAAATTTTTTACACTCTTTTCTATTTTCTTAATAAATACTGTGTATCACTTTATAGATATCAGAAGTATTGCATAATTATCTCAGGCGCCTTGGTAGATCTGGATCCCAAATCTATGAGTCTCCTTGCCATCACTACCTGTAATTTGGCTTCCCTGGAAGTACAGGCGTTGGCTCTTCTTGATCATAATACTATCTTCCCCTTTGTTTTATTAATTGGCCAATTGTTTATCAAATTGAAATGATATAAAAGCATATAAGTGTTGCTAATGAGAGAAAGATCGTTTAATTCATATTTTATTAATCTTGAATGCTATTATTTTCTATTAAATCTACTAGTGAACAATTATATAAGACTAAGCCTAGAATTCTTACTATTATTATATTGCAAAACACCGAGAGATTTCCATTGATATTGCCAAATTATGGCTAAAAATTAAATAAATCGCATCATTAGAGCTCCATTGGTTGTTGAGATAAGACAAACGCCCTAAAGAAACAAAAATTAATATGGTATCAAGGAATAAGGCTTTAATAACTAGTAACTTTCATCTTTGTCCCAACAACAGCATTATTCACCTAATGCATCCAACCATCTGTTGGCTTTCTGATGGCAGATAATGGAAATCACTTAACTGTGTTACCACAATTGATAGTCCATCCTTGGATGATTATACCAATCTACATCCGCTTTAACATTGGCTATGCCATTAATTTTTTAACCTCCTTCCACCATCACATGTGGTACTTGCATATCACTCATCATAATCCTGATTATCCCCTATTACTTTTATTGTACTAGTTTTTTAAATCAAATTACTTTATCAAAAAAAATATTATGTAGAGTTATTTATTAGCTAGTTATAATTTATTATAATGATTGAAGTCCATCCAACCTTGCAGTCTTTGAAGATCTGCCTTTTGATTTCTGCGCCTCTAGTGATCCCCCAGGCGCATTGCAAAAGCATTATCAATACCAATTTCCAGTTAATTTTTTCTTGAATGTATTGTTTGACAGTAGAACCAAAATTGTTGACATCATGGACATATTTAACATGTAATACTTTACAATTTATGAGGCCGCCCATGACTAATGGAAGCTCTTTATTCAATTGTGATATGAGTAGTTTCATACATCCATGCGCTTTTGATATGCGCACTTGAGTCTGAATTGGTATAATACAATCTTTAAAGAAATTGCCATAAAGCTTTCCAGTAGAAGGCTATTTTGTTCTGTTGGTCTTGAGGAAAACTCATTATGTTACTAATATCAATTTAGTGGCGGGCCAGAAATTTATTAAAAAGCTTATTGATAGACGGATACCTTAAGAAAAATTACCTGAAATATATTGCTGTGAATTAAGCCTTCTAGTGAGGCCAGTTGAAGCTGATTTAAGGTTAGACAAATCATGACCATAGCGTTGATCTTTATCAAGTTGCCTAAAAGCATGTCTGGTAATTAACTCCAAGGTCATTTGCATCAATAGGTATCCTCAAAGAAGCCACTTCAATATTTGTCTGATGTGTTTAGAAGTGGCATTGATTGTTCTCCTTTTTGCATTTATTCTAATTCTTGAAATTCTGCTAGGTTTATTCTCATTGACATCTCCTCCCATATGAATGAGTTTCTACTGTGAAGAGGTGTGGTTCATCATCTGACGTTTGAATAGGCTCCCATGCATACTTCTCCTCAAAGGGCCACCATATCTTTATAGTGACTGTGTAAAAAACTGTTGTTGGGTCAGGAAGGATCTTACATGGTTTCAGTTGTGTAAACATTAATTGATGTGTTGTATTAGTGTGTTCCCTTTATTTAGCACCACTCTAAAAATCTTCATGTAGGTTACTTATAAGGTACTGACTATTGATGATTGTAGCACAGGTTTTAGGTACCACTAATACAGTTTAGCAATATGAAAAGCGCTATATGTCAAAACAAACGAAAAAGGACAGAAAGTAATGGTAATAAATGACAGTGCACAGCCACTCAGTTTCCGTCAACCCTCTAATACTAGTAGCTGGGCCGCAGTGGCCAATTTAAATCCGTTTAAAGCACTCAAATGGATTGATGATGCAGATCAGGCTTATAAATTTTAAGCCCAATTTCGCCTTATAATTTTTTGTTGAGCCTTTAAATTTGCATCCACGCCATTTTTGCCCTAAAAACGGTTATCCTGTATAAAACATAAATAAATGGCGGTGGAAGCAGCTGCTGCCCCTGCTAATACTCTCCTCCATCAACATCTTCATGGGACAATGGAGCCCCTCTTTGAGGGTATTTCTATCCCCAATTTCCCGCATGTTTTTGATAAAGATTCAAAATATGAAATTGAAGAGCTTGCTTTTGGTGCAAGCTGCGCATGCGTTGATGAGGCAAAACTTCAATGTTTGATCCAACTATCCCCAAAACAGCCAGTACTTCAAGTCTTTTACTTGTGTGCCTGATTTAATCACTTTTGTTGAGCATCAACTTGCTCAATATGTTGAAGTGATGGATACTGCCAGCCTTATCAATGAAGAAAACCATGACCTAAGTCCTTATGCCCCATGCTGCTGATGCATCACCCCCATTTTATCCACAATGGTTCACCACTTGAAGTGAGCTCCAGATAAAAATTCCCCTAAAGCATCTTCGCTTTCTGATATGGCTTCTAGGCCTTAGCCAAGGTGCCATATTGGATATTTTTTAATTATCCAATTCCTTTTTTTGGCTCAATTACAAATAAAGATGTGTGGCGGCTCCCCTTTTGAGTTGGACATAACTAGCACTAAAAGATTAATAATAATAAATATATTTTTGTTCTCTGGACTTTTCTTTCTCGTTGCAAACACTTTTGCAACCTATTCAATTCAAGACTGAATCTAGTCTGATAATCTCACAGAGGAGATTAGTCTGCACCCATGTCAGGGAGCAGTTGGTCAAGCAAGGTAAGAGGAGCAGGTGGAAGGCCCGTGGCCTCCAACGTTTGAAAATGCCCCGGAGAATCTGGCGGAATTGATAAAAATCTTAAAAAACTGGCGATCACGATTTCCCCAGAGATACTCGCATGGCAAGCATGATGCAACCAGTACATCAACACGCCACACTCCCAACCACTTTTGTCAGTGGAATTCGAAGTCCACATGTATCTGGACATTCAAAAAATGGCCTTATGGGAAAAATTTTGCAAAGATGTACACAAAATTTTCCCAACTGCGGTGTATGTTGCACCTCACTCCATGTCACGCGGTTGGCTAGACCTAGGTTTTGAGAGCAAAAAAGCAGCAGACGAGGCTGCAGCGGTGCGCGTAGTGGTTGACCTCCCTGAAGGGCAATGGGTTGTCAAAACCAAATGCACCAGATGGACAAAATCAAACCAAATTTTCCTCACATTTGACTTTTTGCCTACTACAGTAAAACGTGACATTTTGGAACAACACTTGAAAGATGGTCTTGCCATATATGGCGAAATACAATCTTTTGAAATGCAACGCTTCATGCTGATGCCAAACCTGTGCATCGGCAAAGCTATTGCAGTTCTGGCCCCAACTGAGGAGATTGTGAAGGACCTAGCCCAGATCCCGCACTCCACTTTTATTGATATAGCAGGGCATACTACCCACCCATTCTGGGTGACCGTGGACAGCGTGCCCCCCATTTGCACCCACTGTGACGCATTCAGCCACAAGGCACACTCATGCCCCATCAAGGAGGGCGTCACATTCCAAGAGCACCCCTCAGCAGCCATGGCCAACGGAGAGGCGCACTACAAACCAACCACAAGCACCAAGGAGGCTTTCCCGAGGGGAGCACAAGGCTGCTACCTATTGGTAAAGCCTATCTCCCCACAAGAATGGAAGAAGGCTAAGCAGGCCCATAGGGCCACAGCCAAGGAAACAGCCAAGGCCACCACTGCTATCCCACACTCACAACGCCAGGAGGACATGGAAACCTTTGTGGTGGAAGCAACTTGGGAATCCATCAACCAATCAGATTGGAAATCCCATGCCGAGTGGGCCACTCAATCCGAGGATCTGATGGGAGACTTGATCTCACCCAATCGTTGCACCCAAGCTCCAGTCAAAACTGACTTGGGACCTATCCCAACTGAAAAAAAAATTTCTGACCCGCTCAATGGTGCACCGAACTCATCCACACCGCAAAAAATTTGTCTGACGTCAGGAAAACAAAAAGTGAAGGCCAAAGCCGACGCAACTCTTTCTGCAAAAATCAACAAAAACTCTGATAGCGTTGCTGCTAACACCCGCACTGCTGTGAAAGCCCATGGGGACCTAGAAGAGGCTGGTGGGCCTGGGAGCCCACCCCCTCACACCTAAGGTGTGAGGGGGGAAACCTTCACTTTAGGGACGTTGAATATCGCCGGACTCAAGGCCTCCCCATCTTGGGCTAGGAAACTGAGTTTTTTACAACACAATTTACCCATGGATATCCTGGCCATCCAGGAATCCCACTGTCCACGAGGTTCCGAGGAAACTTGGAAAACAATGCTCCTCCCATCCCTATCCTTTTGGTCGAAGCACTGTGGGGTGCTAATTCAGAAAAATAATTTTTCAAATTTGTATCCTCATAAACATTCCTAAATGGCCAAGTGCTCATCATCACCTTCTAGTGGGCTGATGTAGTGCACGCAATCATCAACATTCATGCCCCAAATGGTGCACACGAGTGTCAGGAATTTTTCTCATCAGTCAAATCCCTCCCACTACCCCCTGATTCTTTCTTAGTCAGCGACATGAACTGTTGGCTAACCTCACCAACGGACCGGTGGCCTCCATCACCCCACGCCCCACAGGGTCACGTTGAACTATGCGTTCTAAATGCCACCCTTGGGTTAATGGATATGCTGCCATGACATGCCTCACTGCTCGAAAACATGATGCATCCCCATGTCCACAACGGCCAATTAAGGTCCATGACCTGCATCAACCTTATTCTAACGCCGGCGAAATTCCAACCCCACATCTCCCACTTCAAAACAATGAAAATGGAATTCTCCAACCACTGACTGGTCTCGATAACATACCACCTACCTGTCAGTTGCTAAGGCCCCACATTGGTGCAAAATCCGCCCCCCCAAGCTTGCGTCGCCAGGGTTTTCCACGTGGGTGGAAGAAGCGACTTTGGAAAAAAAGTTTGTTGCACCGTTTTGCGCGGACCCCATTTCCTCATGGGCAACTTTCAAAGAGGACACCATCCGCCACTCTCACCATCTCTCCTCCAGATGCTCACAAGCCACATCAGCAGTTATCTCGCGCGCTCTGGCAGAACTGGCACACTTGGAGTCCAACATTCCAGCTACAGGATACAGCCCTGCATGGGGCCAGAAGTGGGTGGAGGCAGCCGCCCACCTCAACGCACTCAAAAGACAACACAAACATTGGGTTTGAATTCAATACAGGGCCGCACATATCACAAAAGGTGACAAGTGCACCACATATTTCTTTAAAAATTTTTTTGTACCACGTCAGAGTGAGGCCTGCACACAGGTGTGAAGATTGGATAATTATATTGCGGATACACTGGCCAAAGTGGCAATTGAAATGCAAAAATATTACTCCAAGTTGTACCGAGCTGAACCAATTCAGCTGGCCGAAGTGGCGGAATTTCTTGACTGAGCTCATATCTGTACCATTTTCTGATACCCAGAAATAATGAATTTAATTACTCCAAATGAATTATGGACAGCCATTCATGGTGCGCCAAGCCAAAAATGCCCAGGCCCAGATGGCATCCCATATGAGTTCTACAAAAATATTTCAAATATATATCCCCACTTCTGCTTGCCTCACTTACCCAAAGCCTGTTGGAAATGCGCCTCCTACCAGGAGGACATGAGGCCTTTACTGTCACACTATTCAAGAAAGGGTATAAGCTTGACTTAGCCAACTGGCACCCCATTTCTCTAACAAACACAGACACCATAATTTTAACAAAAATCATGGCTAACCTTTTAAGGACAGTAGCATCTGCCACCATCTCCCAAGAACAATTTGGTTTCATCCCCAGAAGGTCGGTTTGGGATAACGTGCACTCTGTGGCTAAGTATGTCAGTCCACAGCCTCTGGGGCACTTGTATTCTTGGACCAACAAAAGGCCTATGATAGAGTAAACTGGGAATACCTAAGGGCCTGCCTTCATCAATTCTGCCTACCCCCTCGCTTCATCAACTGGGTGATGCTGCTCACGGAATCTGCAACAATGGCAGTGTGTGGCCCTAGCTTCCTAATGGAAGTAGTCCGCCCTCAAAGGGGCTTGCGACAAGGGGACCCCCTCAGCCCACTCTTATACAACTTCAGCCTTGACCCACTACTGCGAAATGTGAATGCCCAACTCACTGGGGTCCATGTGCCAGGCCAAGCCCCAGTCAAGATATTGGCGTTCACAGATGATTGTGTGGTTGGGGTGTCTAATAATCAAGATGCACGCGTGCTTGAAGCTCTCATCCAGGAATATTCCCGGGTAAGCAAAACAGCACTGAATGCCTCCAAAACTGAAATCATCCTCCTTGGTCGGTTTCAGAACTGCTGGGACCCAGCAATTAGTTCCCAACCTGGCCCATCTGCCCGCCCATGTCCACGCCTTACTAACTCAACACACACCGCTCCACTGGTGCTCCCCTTCGTGCCACGTCCTACCATAGGACTGGTGCGCCATTTGGGCGTGTGGATGGAGGCAGGCGGATACGCGTCAGCAGTAATGGAGTGCCATATTCTGGACAACGTGACGAAGCGAATCGCCTCTCTCAGAGCCCACCCTACTTCCCTTACTGGCAGGGTTGTTTTAGCCAACTCTATGCTCCTATCCAAAGTCTGGTTTGGAGCCCACGCCATCCCCTTCTCCCCAAGCTTCTTCAAATCCTTGTATGCCTTGCTGCAAGGATGGCTTTAGTCAGGCCGCCCTCCACCAGTGCGGCTAGAGGTCATGTTTTGCCCGCATCATCATGGTGGCATGGGCCTGCTTGACTTCAAAGCCCATGCATCCAAGATCCTGGGCACATGGATCGCAGCTGTCACCGCTCCTACACTCCCATCCCAACACTGGTCCTGCACAGCCCACTCAAACTTCTCCTGAGCCTTGGGCCTCAACAATCCATCAAACCCCCACTCCCTGATGAAATACCTCGCATCACACACATCGGCCACAGGTCCTCACGGGACTAAAACCCACTACAAACGAATCCTACTCTCCATGCGGAGCACAGAGTGGAGAATTCGTATTAGCGGACATACAACCCAAAGAGGCCGCCCCTCTCCTCAGTTCACACAAGAGGTATAGGGGATACCCATCCATGATGGCGTGATCCCCATTCGGCCCCATGTCCTATCCAGGGTGGACTACCTGGACATGATGGACATCCCTTATTCCATTGAGACCCAAAAAACAATCTGGAAATATGTACATCACCCTCTGTTGCAGCCTCAAGTCCGCTCCCATGTGTGGCGCTGCCTGAGGCGGGTGTATCATACAGCTGAGCACTCTAATGTTTTACACTCATCCTGTGTCGTGTGCGGCCAGTAGGGAACGCTGTTCCACCTCCTGGAGAAGTGCCCCACCTCTAAAGTGATATGGCGCGAAGTTCAACGTCTGCTGGGCCAGGATCAAACACATCCCTTCAGTCTGTCAAGAGATATGTTTGCTCTATCAACGGCCTCCTCCCTTCCACCCTCCCTCCATGCTCTGGTGGTTGCAATCGCCATGTGGACCATCCACACGATTGTCTTAGATGCCATCGCAGGCTCCACCCCCACCCTCCCAGAAACTGTCCACAGATTCCGGTCTCATTTGGTGGACCACTTTCAAGCGTGGATGTTTGGACACCTCCCACTGCATCACTGACAGCTGGTCTCCTGGTTCCCAGTCTGGCTCATCAAATCAGACCCCTTCCTCCACACGTGCTCAATAGTGGCTACAGCCCCTTCACACGTTCCCTCCCCCTCCCCATAAGTGGCGTTCCCACTGGCAACAAGAGATAGCATCGCTTCTCTGGGGTGCCTCCCCCCAGTACTAAGTTTATCTGTCCTGAGACATATTTGGAAGTGTCCATCCCATGGTCAGCCTTCCCCACAATAAATTTAAAAATATATTTTTGTTCTCTGAACCACAATTCCTTTCCTATTTTTAGATTTACTACTATTTTTACTATCAAGACTATAAAGCTTTTTCTTAGATCTGCCTTCCTTCCCTTGTAGTATCAACTAGCATTTTTTTATACTTTCTAGATAAGCTTAGTTTCCAGGCCACCTAGCTAATCGCCATATTAGAATAGGTTTCTTAGGATTTGTAATTTTCTTAGCTTTATACTTTGATCCCAAAATTACTGATATAAGAAACCATTAAACTACTTTAAGTTTAGATTAAATCGTTGATGGAACTTGTAAAAAGTTAATCCTAATCTTTAGACTAAAGCATCTGTTACCTTTTGTCAAAATGACTGATTCTGTCAAACAAGTTGCACAGGTTAAAACCCACTGAGCAATGGACAAGCAATATGAGGAACACTAGCCCCTGATAATTTATAATTATAAAGATTTAATAAGGCGCTATTGCTCCAACAATATCACTTTATTTAATATTCAACTAATGGCTAATTTCGTTACTTCCTTACTACTTCTTCTTTCCTCATAAAGAACCTCCCCTTCTCACTCTCATGCTCAACTCTAAATACTCAATATTTTTTGGCAGATTCAACATGCTCCGCTTAGTAAACTCTCTATTTGCTATGATCTAGGGGTTTCATTCGCACATTGAGGCTTTGGTGGATTTCCCCAAATTTGCTAAACCATTATTTCTTTGATCAAACTCACTTTGCATTGACATAAAAAATCGCTCAATTTTGAGGCTTGCCTTAAATCTAATTTATAATCCGCCAAAACTTTGGCTTATCATCCAGTGATATTGGAATCTTGAAGGACCATCTAGTACTAAAAAAAATATTGGAATCTTGACAGTATCAAATTATATTGATTTTATATGATCTTTTGTAACTCAAATATACTTTGAAATTTAACAAGAAGTTGATCTCAACAGTACATAGTCATTGCAAATTCATTTGGTCAAATAGGGTTATTGTTCAAATGAAGCACATTTCTGTACATTATAAATTATAAGGTTCACTTTTGGATTGTTATAAATGAAACTATTATAAAATATAAATAAAAGATGAGTTATATTGATTGTTTAACGGATAAAACTTGGCCAAAGATTTATTATTCTTTTTTAACTAAGTCAGAGAGATACATTAGATGGCTCATTAATAGATGTGCTTATAAGGTGAGACATTAATGTGAAACCTGAATAATTTAGCATGCTTTAGCACGAGTAGTATTAACCACCTGAGGAGATACCATGGGCATTATCTGTATATAATGGGCTGAGATGAAATTAAACCTAGGTAAAAAGCATACAACTTTCTACCTTAGCGGCAAGATCAAGAGGACATGTTGGTAGGAAAAGGAGGGTTTAGGGTTATATCAGGTTCCAAGTGCTTCATATATCTTACAAGGTCTGACTTGATTGCAACTAAGATGCAGGTGCATATGATAAGGTTAAGGATAGATGGTTGAACTCAAACTGGATCTATGTAACATATAAGGCATCCATATTATCATCAATACTTTCTTCCATCAAGAAATACACTCTAAAAATTTAATGGTGGATTGTAGCAGTGTGACAATTAAACATACTTCAAAAAGGTGTACAATGAGGCATTGGCCACATTTTAGACAATACAGTTTGCTTAGAAGGCTATTTTAAGATTAAAAGATGGCGTCTTCTGGGAAATACTTATTAAATAAAAAAATAGAAATACCATTACACAAGATAAACAGCATTATGGAAGGCGTGGCATAGGGGGAACTAATAAAAGTTGATAATGATTTTATGGCATTGTCAAAACGTTTATTTTTATAATAAACATATTTGTTACATTTGAAATTTTAGGTATTGAACCTTTATTTCCTGATTTATAAGTATTGTAAGTATTCAATGAAACAAAATAATGAAGCTAGTGACAAAGTAGAAGAGATGCAAATTTCAAAAATGATGACATAATAGAGATTTTCAGGATTATATAATTTGCTAACTAATTTTATAAAAGTTAACATTTTAGGCAATAATTTTATCATAATCATTGACTTTTTCCTTAAAGCTGGAAAAGTTTTCCAGTTAGTGGAAAAGTTATGTGGTCATATTATTAAAAAAGTAATACTACCAATTTGTTCATTAAAAGACTTTTAAACTTTTGTCTAAATCTGATGTAAAGCTAGATGCAAAGTTCTAAGTGTGAGGCTTAAGTAAAATTTAAAACTCATCTCATAAAATTAATTTGTTTTACCAAAAAAGTTAGTCTGAACAACATACACCAGTTAGTCAATGATATAGAAATTCTAGTCATTTTAAATTGCAGTCTTTATTCACAGAAAAAGCTTATTATATAGGTGGAATAGAATTTATGCTATATCATGAGAATGCCAAGTTTCATTGATATATATTAACTGGGTGATATCATTCTTAATTTAAATTAATAATATAATGCCTTGGGCTCAAAGTGATATGATCATTAAAAGTGAGTATTAAGTAAAAGGGACCACTGAGTATCTTTATTTAACTGAGGCAAGCCAACAAGGGGGATGGACAATACTGAAGTATAAGCTCTAAAGCTAAACCAAGCAAAATCATGACTGTCTGCCCTAAACAAGCAGCAGGATTGCAAAAAAAACATGAAAAAACCCTACTAGGTGGCACAGCGGTGAGCTGCTTATCCCATCATGGTAGAGGGGAGGGGATCAGGCAGACCGTCATAATTTTCCTTTGAATTAGCATTGAAAAAGTGGATTAATGCTGATAGTAAGGGGTTGGGGAATCCGCAGGATGAGGGTTGAGGTGAGGTAGATAGAAGTTTAGCTTGACGTTTTGGCCTGGATGAAAGCCTCCATGAGTTCAGCAACATGGTGTTCATCTTGGATGTGGGCATCAGGAAGTTGGGCTAAGTTCACATTGTTTTCTCTGGTGATATATGTGGATGGGGAAAAATCTGCTAGATAAACATGTCAACAGTGGTGGTGGCAGCTTTATGGACGTGTTGGATTTCCTCTTTTACAGTAGGAGGATAATCAGAGGGGAACAAGGGGGATGCAGCCCTTTTTTAAATTCAGCAATCGATTTTGCCACTGCTTTGCAAAGCTGGCAATTTTCAGGCGAGGGCACAGTGGCCTTGGCAAGCTGGTGGTCGCTTTGGTATGGGTTAGCATTATGTCTGGGGACATATTGTTTGGGCGGGAGTGGGGCATAAAAGTATGAATTCATAAAGGGTTCTAAATCGATTGGTCTAGCTGGAGGTGGGACAATTTCAGCCAATCAGTCACCTCATCCAATAAGTCCTAGGGATTTTAGTTGAGTGATTTTGATTTGGTAATAGGTGGCTGTGGTTGGGTAATTTTTAGGAGGAGGATTTTTTGTATTGAACCTTGGTCCAAGCCTGCACCCAATTGGTTGACATGGATGTAAATTGGCCAGCTTGGGTTTGAGGTGCTAGATTTTGCTTCTGATTCAAGCACATGGCCTGTGGAGCTGGGGGCAGCCAAAATCCCTCACTTGAATGCTGTTGGTGTGGCCTCATGTGTAAGTTGGCTGTATTTTCAGGGTGTGAATTATAATGACATGCTTTTTTCATATGGTCCAATTCATAACAGAGGGTTAAATTGCGCGACCATTGTTGGTGTGGGCCCAAAAGAAATGGTTGGGTGCAGATGGGATATAGGCATGTGGTGGGATGTGCTGGGCCATGTTATGCTGGTGAAGGGTAATGGTGGCCATTGCACAAGGTGCTACTAATATCTCAGCACCGCTTGGGGCAATAAATTGGAGGATGGGGCCTGTGCCATAAGTGGCTAGCCCTGACATCAACTCCTCATAAAGTGTTTGAGGGGGAAGGTGTGAGGGGAGGTTCACAAAGGTCACCACAGGTGTGGTATCATTGGGAAGGCATGTACAAGTGGTGTTAATGGGTGTTTTTAATAAATTAAGGGCGTTGCTGCTGCAGCGTCCACATCCTCTTCAGTAGGTTATCCAATGTTGAAGTAGCCCTTATAAGGGTGGAAGTAAATAAACACTGCTGGTGCAAAGGTGGCCATTACCAGCTCAATTATCACTTTATTGACATATGGGAAGAGACGTCTGTACTTGATGCAGAGGCAAAAGCAAATATTTGATTGGGGTAGGTCTAAGGGGTGAGGGTGGATTAGGCGGATTTGTGCGAGGTGCAGTGCTAGGTCCCTTAGAAAGACATAGTGGCCAGATGTTTTTGGCGGACTGGATGATCCAGTATGCACGCATTTGCCTGCTAGGAGGTAAACGCTAGCAGGTGGAGTACCACTGCCCCATACTGGGGCAGCAGGTGGTGGATCCAAGGACATAAATTTGGAGATTGGTGTGGTGAGGCGGTTGTGTAAAATTGACTTGTTTTCAAAAATCGCTCAAAATTGATACCACTAAGTATCTTGTTTTATAATTTATTAATATGTCCAAAGATCAAATAAATTAACTTTAGCTTAACAGAATTTCTTGTGAAGTCAATTACCATTTTGCTTTATGGCTTTGAAAACGCTGCGCTGTTGCTTCATCATTAGTAAGAGTTTTTATGTTTATAAAAAGATTACTGCAATCATAAAGAAAATATTTTAATCCTAGATAAGTATATTATATATAGATGCTTATAACAATAAAACTTTTCATTTGTTTAGAGTAATAACTGAGACAAAACACCACTATACTATCTAAAGATTCATTTTGACACTATTAGACTAATAATACAAATATAGTGATTCTTGATAAGCATATAGTATCTCTACGTTTAAGTTGTGAGAAGGAGACCATTCTATTAGTATGTGACAGGTTTTATCATATTCACAATCTTTATAGAATTTTTTTCTTGCTCATATAGTTATGTTTAAAAAACTTATTGCTAAAAATTAATTTGGTATAGTTCTGGGGTAACTCCCTACAGTCAACTATTAAGTCATCACATGAAGAAAACCAGATTGTGGAATAGGACTACTAAATCATAATTCTTTAGTCAAAAAATTTTTTACACGGTTTTGTTGCCATTATATCAGTTATCTATATGTGAGGTTGTTATTATATCATAGATAATTAAATACTACTACACATATTATGAGTAAAAGTTTATATGTATGGTGCTTTTTCCATATAGACATATTTATATCATGATACATGACGGCTAAACTAGGGATTTAAGCTTATTTGAGAGCTATTTTGCAACATATGACAAGCTATAAGTATAAGGTCTTAACTAATCCACAAAATAGAATGTGATATTTAACCAATTTTGGTAGTAGTGGTAGATACCAGGACTGTTGAGCTTCACCCTAGTTTAGGTGAAGCACTTACTTCAGATTTCTAAACTTATTTATTTATTATCGATTTTAGGATATACTATTAAAATTTATTCATATAATTGAATCTATATTGGACCTAAGGCCAAAATTATTGCTAACACTAGATTCTAAAGCCTTGATAAATTTCTATTGATAATGCCAAGTTAATGACCTAACAAATTCATATTATTCACCCTAATAAGTGCTCCACTGGCTAATGAGATAGGGAAGAATGCCTTAACCAAAAACTCCACATCTTGATTTTAAGTATAAGATTGGCTTAGCTCTAATTTAATGATATTAAATACAAGATTGTTGTTAAATTTTTGGCCTACTTCAATTGGTTGGTTCTTCTTCTGGGATAAGTTATAGTTTTGAATGTATAGTGTATGGAGATAATAGACCAGATGATGACAATAGTCAAGATATAAACTCCTTGAAAATGACACTTCAAAGTTTTATTTTTCTGTCATTACTTGTACAATGGCTTTCTGCCCTGATCCTTCTGATTTCAATAAATTCAAGACTTAATACAACATAAAAGTATTGAATACAAAAAGCTTGTATACCAAACTAGAATTTGTGGTAATAATCAATTGTACTTTATTAGTATCAACTAGGAGATAATTTATAGGGTTCCATGTTAACCACATCTTACACATGACGCCTCATTTTTCAATGACACTTAGCCAGAGGAACACGTAATAAGTTTATCTGAGGGTCTCAATCCTATCAACTTGAGGGCATCTCACATGGCCTCAAAGTTGGTGTCAAACTTGTAAATATCTCAAGCCAGCATTTCTGACGCATCTGCAAATAGCTGAACCAATGCTCCTCTCAAGCAACTGGTAGCACATACCAAGGTGATTTGTATAACTAATTAGTAATTAATTTGATCAAAAACTCAATTGACATTAAAAACTAATTTTGACATAGACCAACAAAGGCTATGAGCCTGGGTCATTAAGTTGGCTATTATTAATTCTGACTTAACTAACAAAGCCTCAGGTCCATATCGTCATAGTCAAATATCACTAAGTGGAATTGCTAGGCCACATATTTCAAGCTTCGCATAAGTGTAGGATATTCCTGATCCAAATTACAAATACATTCAATATGATCCATAATAAATTAAGCATGTTAATATAATTATGTCCTTTTCAAATATACAATGATTAAGTCCAGTCAGTTACTCAACGCTTCCCCCACCTTGGCTGGATAAAAGCAGTGGGTACCCTTCTTTCTGGATCACAGTATTTAACTTCTTGCGATCTTCAAAATATAACAATATATTGGCAGCCTTTTGGCCCTGGACAGATGAGCCTTCATAATAATGAGCAAGTCCAAGCACGATATGGTCAACTTGGGCGTGTTGCCTTTGATTTCTCAAGCTGGTTTGACCAGCTATGCTTCAACGGTACCTAAGAGTTTGGCTTCATGTCCCACTGCGACTTCAGCAGTCATCAATGAACCTTAACAGGCCCCCTTGGCTTTAAATTCTATTTAAAGAACATCCCAATGGGTTGAGCAAGATCCTCCTTTGACTCTCTCCTTAACTCTTTGGGCTTCTGGAGCTGATCAGCCCCAAGAAACCCTCATCCAGCTTCAATTTGCTTAAGATGAGAATCTCCTTCCTGACTTCTTGTTCTCCCCTTTTCAAGTATTCCCTTCCAACAATCCTACTTCTTCCTTATATGTGGGCAGTGTGGCTTCATTGGGTTTTGAGCTTGATTTAATATAAGAGCTTTTAGAAGCCTGCTTGTTGTCTGCACTTACTAATGAGCCTGAGGTTGCCTCATTTAATATTATGAGGCCAATTAAGTTCTTATTTTCGCTAACTCAGTTTCTAGGCTTTGATGAATACCCACTTTGATACATACCAATTTACACATCCCGTTGGGCCTCAAACTCAGGCTTCAAAAGATCAGCGCATCCTAACATTATAGTGTGCCCTTTGCAAAAGCCTGGTGAAATGGCTTCCTGAAGAATATATCCCACAGATGGTTCTTCTGGGTGCGTGCGTTTACTTCCCTCCTTTCTTGCTTTCCACCAAAGCTGTTACTGGCATGCACAGGGTTTTAGATAATGCCCATTCACAGATGTTTTTTGCAAATGTGTTCCTTTCTTCAGTTTACCCCTGTCTTAAAAACCTTCTTGCCGACTTTATCTTCCTTTCTGCAGCATTTTCTCCTGAGTCAAACCTCTCTCACCAGTTTCAAAGTCCCTTCCAATGGTCTTTTTCCTTTAGTTCAATGGCCTTTCCTAAGCTGACCAGACCAGTGTGCCTGGTGCTGAGCTTTTTGGGTTTGGCGCATCTCTGACAGGGTCTGGATAGTCAAGACTTTATATATGAGATTTGCATTTTTTCAATACCACTACAGGCTTCCCCAGTCTGATCTCACTCTCCTCCACCTCCCAAAAAGGGGTTATCTTGTTCCAATGGTGATGAGGCATCAAATATATGGTTTAAATATTTATGTTTATATTGTTAAAGTTTTATTTTAGTATTTTATTATTTTTTGTTATTTTTTATTTATTATTATTAATAATGTTTTTTTGTATTATTATTATCCTTTATAATATGGACAAAGGAACATAGCATGTACTCAATTTATAACTCAGCTGCCTTGATGTTTAATGTATATACGTCTTCAGATGATTTCTCTTATAATAATCGGAATTTTCAAAGCAAGGCCAGATTGTGCGTGCAGCCTGCACTGTGTGTCACAATATACTACTAAGTCTCCTTCCTTAGACTTAGAGATTGTAGCTCGTTTAGCATCAAAATAGCTCTTCTGACTAGTTTTTTGACTAATTACGTTCTTATAGGCTTCAGATTGAAACTTAATTAAGGTCTAGCTAGTTGCTCAACATAATATTTTGGGACAATTGCTTTATTTGAACTGAGTATTGAATATAACAATGGAGGTAGATTGGGCTGTCTACCATACAGAAGTCAAAATGAAGAATGGCCCATGCTGCTGTGATGTCTAATATTGTATGTAAATACAGTAGCACTAATGGAAGTAGCCCAATGAAAAGGCTCCACGGCTGCGTTTTGCACAATATGCTGACCAGAGTGCCATTCACTCGTTCTACCATACCATTAGTCTCAAGATGGTATGGTGTTGAAGACACTGCCTTGATGGATATTAACTCATTTAACCAGTGCACCATCTGGGCAGTGAAATTCATGCCATTATCCGTCAAGATCTTCTGGGGACATCCGTGCTTATCTTAATACTATCCTTACAAATTGGCAGTAGTTAGAGCCCCAATGTCCTAAATTGCTTTTGCTTCCACCCATTTCATCAGATGGTCAATAGCAACAATTATGTACTTGTTGCCTAGGCTACTTACAGGAAAAGGTCCAACTACATCAATCAACATGGTATGTTAGGCCCAGTCAGGTTTGATCAAACAATATTTCACAGCTGACTTCATAGACTTTGCAATTTGGCATGAATGACATTTATCAAGTACATCTTGGATATCAATTCGCATGGAATCTCAATAGTAACTAGATCAAATTAATTCTAGCTTTTTGGTCAATCCTCTGTGCCTGAGGCCTTGCAGGCTTGTGTAGTAATCTCCATTTAGTCTGAAGGTTTGGGAAAATTTTACTCTGCCCATCAGGCTTGAACTTGTATAAAACTCCATTCCAATATTAGGTGTTAATTAATGTTTTTTCAATTGTTTTTTACTTTAGGTGGCTCGCCCCCATACTTTTGTGTAATCATTTTTTCATAAAGATCATTAGCCAAACTGCTCAGGACAGCTACAATAGGAAGTTGCAAAATTCCATCTTCATTTTGAAGGGCTGCTCCAGATCTATAAATAATTTTATAGTCATATACCTGTAATTTCAGGGCCCATCGTGCTAATCGTCCATCAGGTTCCTTTAGATTTTTGAGCCATTGTAATGAGCTGTGATCCATTACTACTTAAAACTTAGTGCCATGAATGTAGACCAAGAATTGTTTACAAGCATAGATGACAGCCAGACATTCTCTTTCAGTCACCATATAATTACTCTCATGCTTATTCAGTGTCCTGCTGCAATAAGCGACCAAATGCTACTCACCATCATTGTAAGTCCTGGGGAACGTCTGTTGGGTATCAGTTGGGCCATTTTTTCCATTTCCAAATAAGAAGGCACCAAAGAGGATGTCCATACCCCTCGTTACTCAGGTCGATCTTGCTCATGTGGTAGATGAGCGCTGGGTAACAGCCCTCCCACTGTGGATCCCACTTCCGGTACCCACACTCTCCTCAGCAGAACTGTTATGAGGAATCAGTGAAATCTACTCTGAGATCGTCAAAATGAAATCAATCAGAGCTAATTTGAGTGGCAATCAGCCGATGCTCAGATTTCAAATGGTCAAAAAAGTATGAAGATTGATCTATCAGCTGGAGTGCCTGACAGTTGCAATTCAGTTAACATGACAATTGGGAAAACCTTCCCCCTCACAAACTCATCAGGAATCACCCCCAATGGTCAGGTAACAGCATCTGACACCATCAATGAGGTTTTGAAGCTTCCTACTGGTAAATTGGGCATTGCGCCTGCCACAACGCCACTGACCAAACAAATGGCTCAGCGACCAAGCGTGGGTGGGTTGGCCATCCTGAACCTGTTCCCAACCAAATGGTCCCACCCATATGTGGGGTGTCCTTGGGGGATTTCCGCCGCTTGTTGGGCCAAACGCCGTCGCACCAACTGTCAAAAATGTAGTCAAGCCTCAGTTCAGACGTTTGAGGTCAAACCACAAAAACTCTGCCCGCTGCCAAATTTTTGATGTTGGTTCTCAGGGAACTAACCCGCCCATTCCCAAATAATTCGCCAGTTAGATTGAACTTGCAGGACCTGAGCTTGGCTTGTTTCCCCTCCAAATCAACTACTATTTAATCAGTTGCAACGCACTGAGAAAATTGTTGGTCAATTTTTCTTCTTTAAAATTTACATTAAAAATACCTTCCCCAAAAATTTAGTTTTTTATGTTGAAAATCAAGCCGCCTTATCCGCTGATGCTCTTGTACCCCTCGGGGTTAATGGCTGTGTGCATCTCAAACTTTTTCTTGTACCTATACGAAATTCTGGCTCACCTTGCAGATATTGGTGGAACTCCTTTCCAGTTCCATATTCGCCATATCAGCAGCAGTGCCTCAGGCATTCTGTTTTGCCGTTTGGGTGCTCTGGCACTCTAGCTGGCAGGCCAGTCTAATTCTTACTTGCTGTTCTCCTGACATAATTGACCAACCATTATTCTTAGCCATTTATGCTTTTTCTCGCGTACATTGATGCAGCAATGGTCCCTTCTTTCCAACTGAATCAGGTTGTAAAGAAGATTATCTCTGCCCACATTAGTCCAGTCCCACTCAAAGCACCAAACCCAAACCCCATAATTGCCGCGGCTATTTGCCCATTTCAGTAGGGTCTGACATTTCAACATGCAATGGGTTGGCTCCTTACCAAATCCTAGTGGTTTCCCCTGACCCCACCACAATCTCTTCCGGCATCACTGGATTCATCCACTACTATTTTTTTAGTACTAGATGGTCCCATTCATCCACTACTATTAATAAAGAGAACTCCGCTTACTTCTTAGTACCCATGAAGATTAGCGTTTGGTCCCATCACGTCTCCTTTGAGGCCCTGGTGGACGCTGGAGCCGCGGGAAATTTTATGAGTGTAGAACTGGCCCAGCAATTGGAACTTTCCATGGATGCAAGCCCTTCAGTGATGGTTGCATTGTCAGCCTCCCAAACCTCATACCTGGTACATCGCCCAGTCAAATTTTCAATACACCAATTCAGCTTCTGCGATTGCTTTTTTGCCATGCCAAACTTGGTGTTTCCAGTGATCTTAGGAGTGGGGTGGTGGCGCCAACAACATGTTAAAATTCACTTGGGGTCTAATATGTTGTCATTTACCAATGATCATCTGGAGGGAGAATTCCCTTTGTTCAACACCCTCAAGAAGACACAAGGAACCAGTTCTATCACTTCCCTAGTCACTCCTGTGGGCATCCCGGCCGATTTTCCTGAGAGCTTAATGTGCTATCAAAGAATCTTTAACTTGGAAAAGGCGGATCGCCTGCCTAAGCACACTAGGTTTGATTGTGGGTTTCTAACAATCGTGGATTTGGTGAACATCAACTGCCTGTTGTATCCCCATACAGCGGAGAAAGAAGTTGCGCTTAATACCTGGTTGGATGATATGTTGAAAAAGGGTTGGTTGTTCAAGGAGACCTCACCCATCGCCTTGCCCAGCATCTTCGCCAGAAAAGCAGATGGTTCCCTCCATCCCTGTGTGGTTTACGGTCACTTGAATAAAATAACGGTTTCTGATCCCTACCCCTTGCCTCTGGAGCAGACAATCAGCCAGGCAATCGTCAAATTCCGTATATTCTCTAGGCTGGATCTAGTGAACGCTTTCAACCAAATTCAGGCAATGGTAGGGCAAGAATGGTTAACAGCAATCTGGACGAAGCGCGGAATTTTCCAATTCTGTGTAATGCCCTTTGGGCTGAAGAATGCTCCCATTATGTTTCAACATATGATCGACAATGTACTGGGTGACCTCAGGTTTACCTGCGCAGCTGCATACATTGATGATATCCTGGTTCACTCCTGACTCCTGAACAACATGCTATTGACTTGGAAGCAGTGGTGGTCGCCTTGCATAAGGCAGGTTTGCTCCTCAAACCTTCCAAGTGTTAGTTTTATAAGGAGGAGGTTACTTTCCTCGGGAACCTGGTTCTCAAAAATGGTTTCACAATCCCTCCAAATAAGTTGGACGCTATCTGGGAGTGGTCAACCCCAACTACCCATAAGCAACTGCAGAGTTTCTTGGGAACTATCATTTTCTTAAAAAAAGTTCTCCCCCGCACTTTCACAGCTCGCCGCCCCACTCCACCCCTTACAGGGAAAACGTACCATTTTGCTGGATGGATGAATGCCACCAGGCGTTCAAATTGATTAGAGAGGTGTTCATATCCCCTCCCATTTTGAAACACGCCAATTTTACCAAACTGTATATCGTTGCATGCAATGTTTCATCAGTGCTGTTGGAGCAGTGTTGCTCCAGAAGCACGATGGTTTGGAACACCCAATCGCCTACTTTTTTAAAAGTTTACCTCTACGGAGCAGTCTTGGATTATTTATGACAAGGAGTTGGCAGACGTTGCATGGGCCCTAACTCATTGCAGTACCTGTTACAGGGTGCCTGACATGAACTAACAGTTTGCACGGCTCACCAGGCCCTGTTGTACTTTCGTAAACCCCAAAAATTGGCACATCAACAAGCCCAAGCCTATTAGGATCTGTGCTGTTTCAACTTCAGATACAAAGTTGTAAAAGGTGCACTAAATGTACTTCCTAATTTTCTTAGCCGCAGCCCTTCCCACAGTTCTGCAGATCCAGAGGAAGTGGATCTCGTTACTGTGATTCCTACCACCCAAATCTTGTCAATTGTTCCCCCTGTTGTTTCTTCCATAGCTCTAGCCCCCGATGCTCCATTAGTTGCTCAGGTCTTAGCCAGTCAAATGGCCTGCCCTGAGGGCGTGGAGTTGGTCGAGCAGTTATCTCACCAGAAGCATAAACACTCCCTATACTCACTGAAGGAGGGTCTCATATATTTTTTAATCTTGCATATGGATTCCTCCCTCCTTCCAAACTGAGGTATTCCGCGCACATCATGATTCCCCCATGGTTGGACACCCTGGTGCTAAGAAATGCATTGATTTGATAAACAGACCTACAATTGGGTGGGTTTTACAAAAGAAGTTCCAGCCTGAATCGCTGACTACGTTACTTGTGCTCAGGCTAAGTTAGACCGCTCTGGTAGAAACGGTCTGTTACACCCCTTACAGCAGGCTGAGGGTCCATGGACGTCGGTGTCTGTGAATTTTATTGTCAACCTCCTCTGCTCTTGTGGGTTCACAGCGGTGATGGTGGTGGTGGACCATTTCACCAAATTTTCCCTCTTTTTTCCCTACCATTTTGTGATTACGTTGGAGAAATGCTATCTTTTCGTGCATCACATGTACTCAATGTTGGGTCTCCCCCAGAGATTATCAGCGACTGCGGTGCACAGTTCATGGCACAATTTTGGAATGAACTCCTTTCTATCCTAAAAATATCCCTCTGCCATTCCATGGCGTACTATCCCCAGTCCAATGGACAGACCAAGCGAGTCAACCAAGTCCTCTAACAGTACCTGCATTGTTATACTGCAGCTGCACAAGACACCTGGGCCAATAATTTTTTTCCCATGCCCAATTCGCCTATAACAATGGAACACATTCATCAACGGGATTTTCGGCTTATGAAGCAATGTTGGGTTACAATCCTTTCATTTTTGGTTGGACCTTGCTTGTGGCTGGAGGTCCAAGCTGCCGCAGATCACGCTGAACATATTAGGTTAACTCAATCCTTGGTGTGGGAACACCTCACCAGAGCTATTGATGACTACAAGAGGTTCACAGACTGTAAGTGGCTCCTGAGTCACGATATTACAATGGGTTCCTACGTTATGCTTGATACCCACCATTTATGTATTCAAGCACCTTCTCATAAATTTTCAAGTAAGCGTTCTGGCCCCCATTTGGTGGAGGAGGTCTTGGGTAATGGCGCATTCTGATTGAAGCTTCCAGCTCACTGAAAACAGCATCCCGTCTTCCACGTTTCCCAGTTGTCACCCTTCAAGGTATGGTTCCCGCAGAACCTGAAACAATCATCATCAAGGGTGTGTAAGAAGCCAAGGTGGAGAACATCCTGGCATCCCGCAAGTCCCGCCAATCCATCCAATGCCTCATGGCTTATAAAGGTTACCCAGCTTATGAGAACAGTTGGGTCAAGGCACGCGATTGTGCAAACTGTATGGAATTGGTTGAATCGTTTCATGAAACCCACCCCACCGCTCCCCCCTCCCCAAAAACCTGCATTGGTAATGGCGATCAAGTTACCTAAGGTGCATAAGTATGTGGCTCTCGTACAGTTCCCCAGTGGTGGGGCCTTCCCCTTGAAAAAGGAAAGGGTAATGTAAGTCCTGGGGAACATCTGTTGGGCATCAATTGGGCCATTTTTCCATTTCCAAGTAAGAAGGCACCAAAGAGGATGGCCATACCCCTCGTTACTCAGGTCGATCTTGCTCATGTGGTAGATGAGCGCTGGGTAACAGCCCTCCCACTGTGGATCCCACTTCCGGTACCCACACTCTCCTCAGCAGAACTGCTATGAGGAATCAGTGAAATCTACTCTGAGATCGTCAAAATGAAATCAATCATAGCTAATTTGAGTAGCAATCAGCCAATGCTCAGATTTCAAATGGTCAAAAAGTATGAAGACCGATCTATCAGCCAGAGTGCCCAATAGTTGTGATTCAGTTAACATGACAATTGGGAAAACCTTCCCCCTCATAAACTCATCAGAATTCACCTTTTATGGCAGGTAACAGCATCAGACACCATCGATGAAGTTTTGAGGCTTCCTACTGGTAAATTGGGCATTGCGCCTGCCACAGCGCCACTGACCAAACAAATGTCTCAGCGACTAAGCGTGGGTGGGTTGGCCATCCTGAACCTGTTCCCAACCAAATGGTCCCACCCATATGTGGGGTGGCCTTTTGAGATTCCTGCCGCTCATCAGGCCAAATGCTGTCACACCAACCATTGGAAATGTATTCAAGCCTCAGTTCAGACATTTTAGGTTAAACTGACAGTGACTTGACCTTCCACCAAATTTTTTGATGTTGGTTCCCAAAAAACTAACCCGCCCATTCCAAAACAATTCGCCAGTTAGGTCAAACTTGCAGGACCTGATCCTGGCTTGTTTCCCCTCCAAATTGACTACTATTTAATCAGTTGCATCGCACTGAGAAAATTGTTGGTCAATTTTTCTTCTTTAAATTTTTCATTAAAAATACCTTTCCCAAAAAATTTAGTTTTTATGTTGAAAATTAAGACGCTTTATATGCTGATGCTCTTTTACCCCTTGGGGTTAATGGCCGTGTGCATCTGGTACTTTTTCTTGCGCCTATATGAAATTATGGCTCACTGGCAGATATTGGTGGAACTCCTTTCCAGTTCCATGTTTGTTGTATCAGAAGCAGTGTCTTGAGCATTCTAGTTTACCATTTGGGTGCTCTGAATCTCTGGCTGGCAGGCCAGTCTAATTCTTACTTGCTGTTCTCCTGACAATCATTCCCAATCTGGGATAGCACACACCCAATCTCATCTAACAAGGCGTCAGTTTTTATGATAAAAGGCATGCCAAATTCTGTATATCTTAGGACAGGCGCTTTGTACAATGTGGTTTTCAAAGCCATAAAGGCTTTTTGGCACTCATCTTCCCAGAAAAAATGAACTCCTCTTTGTAGTAAATGGAATAGGGGCTCAGTAATCCTTGCAACCCTTCTCAAATCTTTGATTATATCCTATCATGCCTAAAATACTTTAATGTCCCTTATACTTGTCAGATTTTGCATTTTTTTAATCGCCTCTACCTTTTGAGGTTTAGGTCGCAAGTCTTTTAATCATTGAAAAACATGAGTTATTCCAATTTTTCTTTAAAAAATTGACATTTTCTAGGTTTTATCTTCAGTTTGGCCTTCAACAGCCGTTCAAACACCTGTTCAAGGTGCTCCAGATGTTTGGAAAATGTTTTCAAAAAGACATTTATATCATCCAGGTACACCAGTATGCAGGATAATTTAAGGTCCCCCAAAATTTTGTCCATTGCGCGCTAAAAGGTCACTGGCACATTGCATAGCCCCTGTGACATGTGCATTTGTTGAAACAACCCATGCACAGAAATCATTACGCCTTTCTCTGCTCCTCTTGAGGCAGTTCAATTTTCTAATATCTAGAAATAAGGTCCATTGCAATAAAGTACTTCGCCCCTCCCAGATGGTCCAGAGCATCATCAATTATGGGCAATGAATACAAATCCTTTTTTGTGATGGCATTGAGGCGTTGATAATCAATTAAAACTCAATTGCTGCCATCTTTTTCTTTACTATTAAAACTGGGCTAGCCCCCAGGCATTTAAAAAGGCTCAATCATTAAGCTTTTCAGAAATTTGTCTAGCTCTTCTCCAACTATTTCATAGCTATCACTAAAGCACCGTATTGGTCTCATTCTAATAGAGACATGGTCCCCAGTGTCAACAAAATGCTGTATTCCTTTTGCACATCATAAACCTTGGTCATCTTTGACAAATAATTTGGAGTATCATTCAAACGGCTCTAGTGATCCATCCTTCTGTTGTTCTGATAATCCAGTAAACGATTATTGTGGAATTACAGTATGTGCCCCAAGGCTTTCAGTCAGTAAACCAAACTTGGATAAATTGCAAAATTTGACAGATGCTTTTAACTCGTCCCTTGGAAACAGATGCACAAATGCAACTACTTAATATTTCTTGACCTTCTACAATTTGGCTGGTCAAATTTCTAATAATATATTAATTTCCCTGTGCCCTAGTATAATTATTCCAGGCGGTATATAGGTTCCATCGGAGAACAATTCTATGGGGATACAACCTCCCCATATATTCCTTCTGAAATATCTAGCGTTGTCCCAGTCCACATAACCAGTTGTGGCCTGAAGCTATTATTGAATCCTTATTCACTTGTAGAGGTATTCCTTATTTTGTTTATGGCAGTTGGCATGGGGTGTTTTCAATTTCCCTACTGAATAAATCCTACTGGTATTATCCCATTAGCATAAGATATGTTGATAAATTGTTTGTGACAGCTAGTGGGCTTCATATTGTCACAAGAGTTTTAAATTGGAAGTGATAGTCTAATATCATCAAGATGTTTTCTTTAAAATTGCATACAATCGCATAGGTCCTTAGAAAACTAGTTACAATTAAGATGTCATAATTAGTATTGAGAAAAACTATTGTGGGTGCAGCTACTACCAAAGCTCTAAATCGCAGTGGCAAGGCGCCGTAAGCTCCTTCAATCCTAGTGCTGTTGGGCCCCGCAGTTCCATATTCCATAATGTGGTCAGTGTCTGGAGAATTTTTATAATTTCTTTACCAACTTTGTGGAGACATTGTTTACAGGTGCTCCGCTATCACCAATAGCTACAACTTTTATCTTGTTGACCAGAATATCCACATAAGTGCACTCAGAGTAGTAAGAATAATAGAGTTTACTAAGTGAGTATGAGAAGAATCCAAAAAGTTAAGAGTATGCTTCAGAGTATTTCTAATACTGGGACATTCATTATTGAATGTGTCGATTGGCATAGCTATATTCACCCCTTTTGAGCTTGAGGTATCTGCTGCATTTCTTGGCCCTTTGGCTGGAATATTTGCAAGTATCTGTTGCACGTATAGTTTAGCAACTACTTCAGAGGCTTCAGGTATGACAATCTTACTCTGAGAGCAAGTCACCACATGTACGTTTGTAGAATCTTCATTTAATACTAAAATAGAATTCATTTCATTGGTAAACAAGGCACCATGGCCTGCATACTCTTGTCAATCCGGTTAGACTGGTTTTTCTGGCACAATAGAGCATCCTGTATCTATTGCGCTTGTTCTTTTCCCTCCTACTGCATATATCCAGAAGGACTATATTGATGTTTTACTGATGCAATTGAGAAGCAAAGTGTTTTTTACAATTGCAGTTATAGCAAGTAATCTCATTCATTGGGCGTGAGGGCCCTTGTATTTGAGGTTTGCTCAGTTTTCACAGGTGGACCAATGTCAGTCTTCTTATTGGTTTTGAAGGGTTTTCCAGCAGAGGCAGCAGGTCCTGATCTGTACCCAGTATTAGTAGGGCCATAATTTTGTGAACATCTGCGCAAATAATTAACCAATTTGGATGTTGCAAGGTTTTGCACAAAAGCATAAATAAAGTTTTTGACAAACTTTGGTAAGGTTGTACTGCATGTTATAATGCAATCTTAGCATCAAAATTGACCATAGCCTTTGCACCTAGGAGAACTTGAGCTTTGCGATAAAATTAATCTGAAAATTCATCAAAAGCTTTATCTTTCTTAAAGCAAATTTTCACAAACTTAGATTTTCTGGTTGACATTCGTTCTGGACCTCCAAATTCATAAAGAACGTCCTCTTTGACTTTGGTGTAGGTTGGGTTTTTATCAATGTGAGGCATAATTAACTCAATACTCCACTCATCTAAGCAGTTGATCATAGTGGCCGCTTTGTTACTGTCATTGTACCCATACATAGCTATTTCAAAGCGTTTGACAAATGTGGTTACGCTTCCATTCTTGTCAAAAGCAGGCAGGTTTGCTGTTTTTTAATTATCATTTTCCCATCCATGGTTATTACAATTACTTTGTTGTTGGCTTGAGCCAGATGTACTAGGGCGCTGAGGCATTGTATCACTGTTTGAGATGTTGTGATTGGCCAAAGCAATCATATTGCTAGACATTTGTCAATATGGCCTAGCATCCATTTCTGTGGCTACTTCTGAAGCTTCATCCTCATAATATTCAGAAGTGTTTTTGTCAAGTGGTATGTGGCACAATGGTAACACTCATCATCCAGAGCTTGGATTTGTTTGTTGATTTTATTTACCAATTATTACACTTTCAATTTTTAACTTTAATTTTGCAATTTCCTCATTCAAGCTAGTAGTTTGTACTTGCAAGATGGAAATCACTTGGTCCTTTTCCTTAATTTGCATTCTTGCAAAAGTTTACTTCTACATGAAGAATATTGTTTGTCTTTTTGATAGAGGTAACATCTTCATCAAGATTATTGATCTGTCAATTAGGATGATCAATAGAGTCTTTATTTTCTCATTCTCCACCCATTAGCCTTCAAATTGTGTGTGCCAGTGTTGGGTTTCCCCAATATAAGCTCACGGGTGCTGTTGAATTTTGGTCTTATTCTGATGGCTGGCTCTTCTTTTGTGGTATGGTGTAGTTTTGAGCATTTATTGTATGAGGACAATAGACCAGATGGTGACTATAGTTAACATAAACTTCTTTGTAGTAGCACTTGAAAGTTGTCTCTCCTGTCATTACTTGGACGATGGCACGCTGCCCTTGATCTCACTAATCCCAAGTAAATACTTGACTTAATACAACTTTCAAGTAGCAAACACAAAAAGCTTATAAATTTAAACTATATACTAGTGGTAGTTGGTTTTTTTACTAGCATTAACTTGAAGGTAATTTATAGGGTTCAATGTTCACCACATCTTACCCATGACGTCTCATTTTCAATGGCACTTGGCCAAAGGAACACATAAAATGTTCATAAGAGCGTCTACAAATACTTCAACTCAGGGCATCTTGCTCAGCATCAGGGTTGGTGTAAACATCGTCATCATTCTCAAGATGGCGTTTTGGATGCATCTGCAAATAGCTGAAATTGATTCTCTATCACATACAATTGGCAGCACATACCAAGGCGATTTGTATCACTAATTTGTAATTAATTTGATCAAAAACTTGACCAACATTAAAAACTAGTTTTTTAATAGACCAACAAAGCCCATGTGCCTAAGTCATTAAGTAGAAACTTAATTTAAGTCTGACCTAACCAACAAAGCCCTCAAACCAGTGTCATCACAGTCAAATATTATTAAGTGAAATCGCTAGGCCACAAATCTCAAGTTCAGATATACTTAGGATATACCTGATCCTTAATCACTGATATCTGATATGATCCATAATAAGTTTAAGCATGCTAACATTAATATGTCCCTATCAAATATCTGACAATTAGGTCCAGTTAATTACTCAACAGGCTTAACTCTGGGGAACACAACAAGTAGGCTGAATGCAAGGGGCTAGCGTCAGCCAAGAGGACAGGGGTGGCTCTGGATGCAACAATGAACGAGATTCCGTTCATTTGAATAAATTAACTTAATAAAAATGTAAGATGAAATAATTTTAATGAACAAAAGTATTTTATTAAAATAATATTTAGGGATTTTTATAGGGTATCTGGGGACACATGCCTCAAGGATTGTCATGGCCACATCCAAGTAGAATCACTCTAGGTCTTCTGGATTTCCAATTATCTGACCCTTACTTGGATCTAGCTGTCCTCGTGACCAAGTCAAGTGATATCCCAGGTCACATGTCTTAAGGAATGGGAATGTACTGTTTGCTCAAATTTAGAGTAACTTTTATGAAGCCCCAAATTTGGTTATTTACTGGTAGTATAGATTTGACCCCTCAAATGAGGATATCAATCCTTCCCCTGGACAAGGCTTACACCTAACCCAGGGAAAATCCTGACAGAGCCCCTTTGAGCCTTGGCCTAGGGGAGCAAGTTGTGGAAAGAGGGTCAGAGGACTCAAGTTTGGTGGCATACAGAGCCTCAGGCAAAATGCAGACCAGGTTGGTGATAGTGCCTGGTGTGGTTAGGGTATGAAGCTGGACAAAAACATCGGCTAAGGCCCTAATAGTTAATTCAGATTGTTCTTTTGAAAGGTGGTTATAAGTTCTTCAATCCACGAGCTGCTGTTGGCTGGGCAATCTAATATTTTGAGTTGGCTGGCTTTGAGCTTCCATTTGGTTTCAAGGTAATTCATCTTGAGGTCCAGAAACTCCTTTCTAAGCTGCAGGTTATTAATCATGAGTGTTTCGATCAGTCAGTCTTTTCCAGAATTTCCAACTGCAGGTTGACCAGCAACCTTCGTTACTGCATAATTTCTGACTTGGAAACCGTCAACTCCGCCTCCATATGTGCTATTTGTTTGTATGTCTCCTGTGCCATCTTATCCATGCAGGTTTCATCCTCTTCAATCTTTTGTTTCACTTCAGTTGCCATTCAAACCTGGCATTTTGCAATCACCTTATCTGCCAGCAGATTCATGTAAGGCTCAGAGAAAAGGTCATTGACAGTGGGGTAGTATGGACGAGTGACCCCACAAGCTTAGAAGATGACCAGGTAATGGTAGGGTGTGGCCCCCTGAAGGTTCTGATAGGAGGGCCTCTTCAAGCGATGCTGAGCCACTGTCTCAGGATTTGGGCGAGCAAACCTTGATTGCAACCAAAAACAAGCTGTGTGACAGATTTTGAGAGGGAAATGCGAATTGGGCTAATAGTTTGGTAGTAATAGCAGATGTAGCATCAGCTGGTTTCTTGGGCTTCATTTTTAGGACTCTCATCTTCCTTGGGATCAGTGCTATCACAATTTGAGAGTCAAAGTGGGTAATCTAGATTATTTGTTTTATTAATATTTGGCCCAATCTCAGGAGGGGTGCCATCAAAATTAGAAAGTGGTAGCGTTGTGGAAAGGAGTCATTTAGCTTATCCCAAATGGTGCAAAGATAAGTCCCAGGTATTTTGCCTGGCGTTTGAATTGCATCATCGCATTGATTGTTTTTTTCATTCCCAAAAATTCCTGCAGCTTGCGGCCTTTGTTAAGATTGGAAATTGGGTCTCAACCTGTCCCAATTTCATCGATTTTATGTTGTTGATGCTTGCAGGCTGTATTTGATTTGCCAGTTGACACTTTTGTGCTCAATTTGGGTATGCACTTTGTTTCCAGTTTCTGCTCAGAAGCAGCAGAGTGGAAATCGACATCAAATGGAGGAATTTTATTATCTAAATAATTATTAGGTTAGTATTAAAATTGATTATTTTTGTTGAAATTTGAGCACTCAGATCGTTTTGATTTTCCTTTCTCAACTGGATAATGTTTTATAGCTTGGCCAATTTCTTTTCAATGTTTCTTAAAGCTGAGAGAAGCTTAAACATTTTTATCTCATCACAGTTGATGGTTCCTAGTGTCCAATAGTCATCCCACTGGGTGATGTCCTCAAAGGCTTCTTCTCTCCAAGCATCCCACATCCTCTTGAACTGCGATGCTTAGTCCCTGTAATAAATATTGGCTTCATGGTCTTTTTTCTTTATGATGGTGGCATTTTGGCTCAATTTCATCTAGTTATGTTCTCCAAGCGTTTTTAGCAGGTCCATCAAGGGTTTCAGCTGACTGGGAGTTTGGAAGTGAACAAAGTCTTTGGGGGCACATTTGAAGGTTTTTTTGGAAATTTGGACCCAACCGTTATTGGGTCTTGGCCATTCCATCAGAGATGAGTGAGAAGATTAGCGTCTGGAATGCTCACAGTGGGTTCATTATCGACCAAGGTTGAGGGTAACACCTCAAGGCTCGCCTTGGAAGCGCCCCTGTAGTGAGCACCAGTTGTCTGTAACAATTGATGATCATAAATGAATCTCATAAGGCTGGGAATTATGAGATTTATATATGTTGATAGTTGCAATTCTGTTATTCTGAGTAGGATTTTCCTATTTAGGTCAATAACAGAATAAATTAAATAAATTTTTATTTAATTGGTTGTTTGTTCTGAGGATCCCCTCCATTTCTCCGCTTATTTCCTGGATGCCATCAATTCCAGAGGCTTTTGTGCCCCTCATTACCCAAAATTCATTATACCTTCTCAAATAGTATTTCAAAGCGAGTCAGCTCCAATGGGCCTCACTTTGGAATTATATTCTGACTCCAAGTCTACTTCCAATAAAAGCTGTTATTTGGTAGACTTGTTTTATTTAGTTATTATTTATTTATGCAAGGTTAGGGATGAGGATGCTGGTGCAATGAGGAGGAGAGAAAGGGGGAGGACGTGCCAGGATCCTCTTGGAGTGGGCTTGCCCTGGTGAGAGGGGATGGAGCCAGAGTGGCCTGAGGCAACAGAGACTGTAGTGACACATCTCAGTCTGGAGTTCAAAGGTGAAAGAGGCCGGTGCACCACACCTCAGCCTGGTGTACTAGGCAAGTCCATCCATTTGGACAGGACCATTCAGAGTTGGTACAGCCACATATGGGTGTGTAGGTTTAAGGCTGGTGGGCTGGGCCTTGGTAGCCCCGTCCATTACATTGTTCCAAAGTCAAATTTACCTTGGCGGGCTGTGGTACAAACCAGACCGCAAGATGGCTGCAGTCAATGTCACAAACATTACCATGGGTCATCAGTCCCTTTCATTGGTTTGTAGGGCCTTACAATGAAGGGGATGGGGAGCTTGGGGGGTGGGTTGGACTGCTGGCGGTGATGGCCTCTTGTGCCCACCAGGAGACCTCCAGAAAACCCATTGATTTGATCCTGGGACTCTGGATTTCCAGTCAATTCCCCCAAGCTGCTCACAAAAAAGTTCCCCTGTCAAAAAAGTCATTGGTCGCTGCATGCCTGCCTTGCCAGTTAAGGTCCAAATCTGCTGGGATTTCCATTCTACAAGGGAAGAATGTAACAATCAATGATCATACATGAATCTCGATTTATTCAAGGTACATCGACCAGGGGACAGACAGTACCAAATCATAACACTCAAAACAACAAAACAAAACTACTAACCAGGTGGGAAGCAGAAACCGCTAACCCACCATGGCAGAGGGTGAGGAGGGGTCAGGGGGTTGGTTTTCAGAAAGACCCGCCTCGATCAAGGGATGTTGGTTACAGTACCAGATCAGAGCAGAGAGCTAGGGTGTTGGGGCATCCGCATAGTGGGGGTGGAGGTCAGCATAGTAGGAGTTTTCCACTTCCTCATCAAGATAATGACAGGAAAGTGTTTTAACAAAAGCTGTGAGGAGAACTTCAGCTTCTTTGCGGGCTTCAGGAAGTTGGGTGAAAAGGGAGATACTGTGACGGGTGATTTTGGCTGAGGGGTTGAATGAAGAGAGCGTTGCAACATTCATAACAGCAACTTCAGCATCATTGAATAGTTTTGAGATCTCACTGCAGGGAGATTCAGGGAAGTCAGGAAGGAAGAAGAGGGTGGGCAGGCCATGCTGGAGCTGAGCCACTGACTGGGCCACCGCGGTGCGTAGTTTTGGGCACTGAGGAGAGGCCACCGCAGCTAAGGCGAGCTGGTGGTCACTTTGGAAGGGGGCTGTATCATACATGAATCTCATAAGGTTGGGAATTATGGGATTCGTGTATGTCAAAAGTTGTAATTCCATTACTCTGAGTAGGATTTTCCTATTTAGGTCAATAACAGAATAAATTAAAGAAATTGTTTATTTAATTGGTTGTTTGTTCTGAGGTTCCCCTCCATTTCTCCGCTGAGTTGCCTGGATGCCATCAATTCCAGAGGCTTTTGTGCCCCTCATTACCCACAATTCATTTAGCCTTTTCAGGAATTATTTCAAATTGAGTCAGCTTTAATGGGCCTAACTTTGGAATTCTATTCTGACTCTGAGTCTACTTCCAATAAAAGCTGCTAATTGCTGGACTTGTTTTATTTAGGTATTATTTATTTTAGCAAGGTTAGGGGTGCTGATGCCAGTGCAATGAGGAGGAGAGGAAGGGCGTGGATGCGCAGGATCCTCTTGGAGTGGGCTTGCCCTGGAAAGAGGGGATGGAGCCAGAGTGGCCTAAGGTGACAGATGTCATGGTTGGATGACTTAATAGTGGGAACTGATGCTAAAGATAAGGCTGGGCGACAGGAGGCCCAGAAGGTGAAACTTCAGGCTATTCCTGACCTGAAACACACCTTATATCAACGCTGTGTGCAAGTCAAGCATGCCCAGGTTGATACTAATGGGGTGCAAAACGCCCAGCCTCTTATCTTGGCCCAGGCACTGAAACGAACGATTTACATTACAAATAAAGACAGTTTAATTCAGTTAATTGGAGAGCAAGGGTTCGAATCCCATTCAAGTTATGAAATTTTAAGTTTGGGTAAAATACGGCTTCAATTGATTACTCAAGTGAAGGCACTTTCGGTGTATTTTTATGAAAATGGATGGAATCTTCTATTTATTGGAGCATCAAGGCTTGGGTGCACTTCCGCAGAACCTGAATCTCCCCAGCCCACTTTAAATATGTTTTTTGCAACCAACATTCCTCATTAGTCAACTTTCTTATATAAAATTACCCATTATTTTACATTTTACTTATGGTTCCTTGGGCGAACTTGGTGGCAGACCTCTTTGGGAAGGTCTCCAACTATGTGGGCCACTAGCTTTTATTGCAATTTACCAAAATCCCAGGTGCTCCCTTGGGCCGCCCAGGTCCCCTCCAGATTGAGGCACTCAAGCCCCCTGACGCCAAGTTATACTTGATTATGGACTCCCCTCTGGGGTCCACTCAAGCTGTTATGTTCCTCACTTACCTGGTACTATATGTTGCGCTCTACACCCTTGCCTGGGGTACCTTTGGCACAGGCACTGTTTGAGGTGTCTTCTTTCCCTTTCTCTTAACGGCTAGTTCCATAGCAATGTGGGTTTGCATCCCACATCACCTTGCTGGGAACGAGAGAGTTACAGACACTCTCTTGACAACAGAGGCCATATGGATGCACCTCATCCTAGAGGCCTGAGGTGAAAGAGACCAGTGCACCGCACCTTGGCTAGTGTACCTGGCAAGGCCATCCATTTGGGCAGGACCATTCAGAGTTGGTATGGCCACATATGGGGGTGTAGGTTTAGTGCTGGTGGGCTGGGCCTTGGTAGCCCCGTCCATTACATTATTCCAAAGTCAAATTTACATTGGCGGGCTGTGGTACCAGCCATCCCGCAAGATGGCCGTGGTCAATGTCCCAAGCATCGCCATGGGTCATTAGTCCCTTTCATTGGTTTGTAGGGCCTTTCAATGAAGGGGATAGGGAGCTTGGGGGGTGGGTTGGACTGCTGGCGGTGATGGCCTCTTGTGACCACCAGGAGACCTCCAGAAAACCCATTGATTTGATCCTGGGACTCTGGATTTCCAGTCAATTCCCCCAAGCTGCTCACAAAAAAGGTCTCCTGTCATAAAAGTCGTTGGTTGCTGCATGCTTGCCTTGCCAGTTCAAGTCCAAATCTGCTGAGATTTCCATTTTATAAGGGGGTAATGTAACAAATAACGATCATACATGAATCTCATAAGGGTGGGAATTATGAGATTTATGTATGTTGATAGTTGCAATTCCATTATTCTGAGTAGGATTTTCATATCTAGGCCAATAACAGAATAAATTAAATAAATTGTTTTATTTAATATATTGTTTGTTCTGAGGTTCCCCTCCATTTCTCTGCCATGTTGCCTGGATGCCAGCAATTCCAGAGGATTTTGTGCCCCTCATTACCCAAAATTCATTTATCCTTTCCAGGAAGTATTTCAATGTGAGGTCAGCTCCGATGGGCCTTACTTTGGAATTCTATTCCAACCCTGAGTCTACTTCCAATAGAAGCTTCTATTTTCTGGACTTTTGTTATTCAAATATTATTTATTTAAGAAAGGTTGGGGGTGTGGATGGCAGTGCGATGAGGAGCAGAGTAAGGGTGTGGACGCGCCAGGATCCTCTTGGAGTTGTCTTGCCCTGGCGAGAGGGGATGGAGCCAGAGTGGCCCATGGTGACAGAGGCTGGTTGGCCGCACCTCAGCCAGTGATCCCAAGGCAACAGAGGCTGTAGGGATGCACCTCAGCCTGGAGGCCTGAGGTGACAGAGGCCAGTGCACTGCACCTTGTCCCAGTGAACCTGGCAAGGCCATCCATTTTAACAGGACCATTTGGAGTTGGTATGGCCACATATAGGGGAGTAGGTTTAGGGCTGGTGGCGAGCTGGGCCTTGGGAGCCCCATCCGTTACATTGTCATGTTTCCCAAAGATGAGCTCGTTGGTGCTAATGCTGGGGAACCCAACAAGTAGGCTGACTGCAAGGGGCTAGCATCAGCCAAGAGGACGATAATGAACCCACTGTGAGCACACCAGACGTCAATATTCTCACTTACCTCTGATGGAATGGCCAAAACCCAATAATGGTTGGGTTCAAATTTCCAAGGAAAACCTTTGAGTGTGCTCCCAAAGACTTTGTTCATTTGAGCAGTTTAACTTAATAAAAATATAAGATTAAATAAACTCATGAACGAAAGTATTTTATTAGAATATTTAGGGATTTTTATAGGGTATTTGAGGACATGTGCCTCAAGGATCATCATGGCTCCATCCAAGTAGGAACACTCTAGATTTTCTGAATTTTTCATTATTTTGAACCTTACTTGGATCTAACTGTCCTTGTGACCAGGCCAAGTGATATCCCAGGTCACATGTCTTAAGGAATGGGGATTTACCGTTTCCTCAAATTTGGAGTAACTTATATGAAGCCCCAAATTTGGTGTAGCTATTTTAATATTACTGGACAATAATAGTGGGATAGCCAGGCGGGATCAACCAAACAAAGTATTAGGTATGATTATTTGAGTGCCTTGAGATGAGGCGATATTGGGATATAATGGGACTTTATTGAATGTAATGAGTTTATTGGATCACCTTTATATAAGGCAATGTTGATATTTGACGAGTATGAAGTAAATCGCCTACAAATAGGGCGACATAGGATAAATAATAACAAGCCAAATTTGAGGAGAATCAGCGGAATAGAATAACCCAAGCAATGAGAAATAGTATCACCTGAAGCTGACATATTTAAGTGAAGTGGGCGATTGAGAGAGGTAGGTTGTTTTTAGCACAGATAAGATGGGACAGCGAAAAAGTAGCTGTATTTATAAAATTAAATAAAAGAACCGATTGGGGCAATTGCTCCTATTTTTAGTATATTTTCATATGCGTCCAAAGGACTGACAATCCCCACATCGTCCATCCGTTGCTCAGTGGGTTCGACCTGTGCAAATAACCTGACAGATCCTAGTGATACTGTTCAAAATTTCAACAGTGGTGCTCACTACAGGGGGCTCATTGATCAACCACCTAACACTCTGGAACTCCAGTTGCCAGCTATGCCTTACACAAGCCATGTCATTGGGGAGTCTTTCCAAAACTCCGCTTCAGCTGGATATGAGGAACTCAAAGTCACCTTGGACGCGGTACTTAAAAACCAAGATGAACTCCTTCAAGAACATAACGCGGTCATTCACCAACTTGATAGTACGTTTAGTCAAATGCAAATCTTGGGACTACAAAACAAAGATCTTGCTGAATGACTGAATGATAACACTCAGCAGCTGCAATGTGCAGAACAAATATCAACCAATCCTTCTTGGTCATCTCTCTGGGACAATGATGACTATCAAGAAGAGGCATCATATGTAGGAGAAAACAACTCTGGTCAAAGATACTACACCCACAATGATAGCCCTAGATATTCATATGAGTCAGAACAATACTGACCTCAAGTAATGGTAATACCACCTAAAACTTTAAGTTCATGCTACCCCTGAAGCAACAAATATCCCAACTTCCACTAGTCCAGCTCCTCATCAAGAAACTGCTTTTGACTCTTGATTAATTCCTCAGTATGGTCCCAAAACCTGCAAATGAGAGGAGGAAATTAATATTGAAAAGATACCCCCATTTGACAGCAATGGAAACATCCATGGGCTCTTTAAACAATTTGAGTTTGCAGTGGAAGGTGCCTCTGATAAATGGAAGGCTAAGTTGTTAATATCTGCCCTGGATGTAGGAAGCGCCGATCAGGTCACCTGTTACCTCCCAAGTAGTTCTGTCACCTATAAGGACGTAAAGGACACTGTACTCCACTTTTTTGGGGGAAACTCAAAAATGTCACAGCGGAAAGCGGAATTCTTAACAAATTGGATTCCATCATAATGAGACTCTCATAGAGTTTGCTGATCAATTCACAACAGAAGCTCATGTACTGATTGGAGCTGGGTACATAATGGAAGCCAATGTGTGCATTGCCATTTCCGCTGCGGTGAAGCTATATCATGAACTTTCTAATGTTATTTTGCCGCTTCTGGACAATGACGTACCTCTTCTCAAGATTGTATAGTTTTTATGTCACGTATCCCCTAACTTTTTGCTGACAAATTCAGATTATAAGATTACCGCTGCTATGGCACCCTCTTATTCTGGATAATACTATCATCTGCCTCTAGCTCCATTTAGTAATCCTCAGCCTTACTATAACTCTGCGCCTTGTCCTTGGCTGAATTATAATCAACAGTTCGATCAGCATCAATGGGCTGGCCATGACAGTTGCCAGCAACCTAGTTATCGACCTGGACCCAATTATGCTGACTGTCAAAAATTGGCTTACTGACCTGGGACTGGGTATACAGAATGACCCCAACCTTTGCAGTCTGGACCCACTTATGATAACCTGGGACGTGGTTCTTATGGGGTTAACTTCTACAAATGCGGTCACCCTGGTCATTTGGAAAAATTCTGCTATAATTGCTGTGTGAATTATGTACAACAAGACCAATACTACCAGGGAAAAGATGGAGCAGAGTAGATATGGGACCCTCTACCTCCGTGATTCCACTCAAAACGTCCATGAATCAATAGTAGTATACCCTGCAAAAGTTCCTCAGTATGATGATGGAATTTTATACCAGCAGCCAGTTGGAGGAGTAAACATAGTAACCCAAGTTCAAGCTAAGACGGCAGCAGAAGAAGAGTCCCTTGAACAACCAAGGCCCTATGCCTGTCAAACGTTTTATCAAGCTTCCTCAGACCAACTTGATTCTGCCGCGGATGCGCCAACTCTGAAAGGAGTATGCGTCGCCCTTCTGGTAGATGCCATTGTCAGAGAATACCCCAAGTTGGAGAGAGTTTTTGAATTTCCTTGGGAAAGAGAGCCTGTAAATGTTCACGTATTAAACAGTCAATATTCTTCTTATTCTAAGTGTACATACTGTGATATTTTTGTAGTGAAAATTAGAGTTCGCGCTATAATGGATACTGATGCTCCAGTCAACATAGTTTCCACTAAGTTAATGCAAAAATTGACGTTAAAACCTAATTTTGACCATCACATGGTTTATGAAACTGCTGGAGCTGTAAGCACTGTCTCTGAGGGAGCTTATAGTGCGCCACCTCTGCGCTTTGGGTCCATTGTCATTGTGGCTAAAGCGATTGTGTTACCAAATGAAAACTATGACCTTTTAATTGGGACTGCTTTCCCGTGTTGTTTTGGGGCTGTCGCTGACTTGACAGAGGAGACCCTCGCCATTCTGGGACAGCGGATCCCAATTTACTTTACTACTAGTGAAGTACTAAAGGATCTGGTGCATATGAGCCATATCAACCTTGCCTATAGTGATGGGGTATGGCCTGTTTTCTACCATTAACTAAAGCGCAAAACTCGGGCCCTCCCCCAGCAGATTTATGAATATCAAGGGATAAATCTTCAAGCATCAGGGCCCATATCTATCCCTTCCAGCCATCAAGTCTTAGTGAATACTGAGTTAGAGGTGGAATTGCTGAGTGTTTTATACAGGGAAGTTATTGGGCTCTATCATCAAACAATGTTTAAGCTGCATGTGGCTCCAGAAATTATACTTCTGGGACATGGGGAGATAAAGGTTTTGTTAGCAAACTTGCAGAGTGAACCAATGCAAATCCGCCGCCACCAAACTATAGCGTATCTACATCTGATTCCCATAGACAAGGTCTGTCAGGTTCATGATTTTGGATCATTGGATGAATTTGGTCTACCGCTCAAAACATCAGCTTATGTACTAATGGTGGTACCGCGGAGGAATTTAATGAGAATAATAGATTAACAATAAAGACTAAGCAATAGCTTTATTTTAGAAATATAAGGGGATTTTTGCTGTTGACAATCATGATTTAGGTGTGCTTGGGGGCGGTCCATTAATTGGACACCGGCTATCATCTTCCAATAAGGTCTCAGCTGATCTGCTGTCCTTGGGCAGCGGAAGACGTGGTTACTGAGGAAATTGACAAGTTATTACAACAAGGGATGCTTGAGCCATCCAAGAGCCCGTGGGCTTCACCTGTTTTAATTGTAAAAAAGAAGGACGGCACCAACCATGTAGTAATAGACTACCAGAAGCTCAACAGTATTACAAAAAAATTGTATCCCTTGCTCAGAATTGTTGATGCTCTGGACCAATTAGGGGGTGACCGCTACTTTTCTGCGATGGACTTAATATCAGGCTACTGACAAATTGAGTTACCTTCGGCAGAACAGAAAAAAATGCGCTGTGATCACCTCTAAAGGCCTTTTTCAACCAACATGGATGCCTCAAGGACTGTGCAACAATCCAGCTACTTTTCAGCATGCCATGGACACTATTCTTGGTGACCTGAAACTGTCATGCATCCTAGTATACCTCAATGATATTAACATCTTCTCTTGAACCTTTTTGGAGCACCTTGACCACCTTGAAGCAATATTCCGCCAGCTGGCTGAGGCAAACATTAAAATTAAACCTCAAAAGTGTAACTTTTTCAAAGATCAGCTGGAATACATGGTGTTTTTGGTAGACTCAACTGGGCTGCAGCCACAACTAAATAAGGTGGAGGCCATCAGCCAAATGACTACTCCTAATAGTAAGTGTGACATACAAGTATTTCTAGGAATGATCAGTTACTACCAACGCTTTATTTCTAATTTTAGCTGTATTGGGGGTCCACTATTCAAGTTGTTAAAGAAGGACGCCATGTTCAAATGGACGGAATGTCATCAATCCACTTTTGATGCAATCCATACAGCATTGAGCAGTGCACCGGTGTTGCAATATCCAAACTTTGACTGGGAGTTTATTGTTCAGTTGGATGCATCCCTTTCCGCTGTTGGGGCAGTACTTTCTCAGAAGGATGATGAGGGAGAAGAACATCATGTTGCATTCTGTAGTTGTAGTCTGAATTTTCATAAGTGTAATTATACTGTGCCCAAGCAAGAGTGCTTAGCAGTAATCTACACATATAAACAATTCAAAGTCTATCTGCATGGGGTAAAGTTAAAAGTCATAACCAATCATGCGTCATTACATCAGTTGCAGAATCTCAAAGAACCAGAAGGACATTTGGCTCGATGGGCTCTCAAGTTACAAGCTTATGATTTTGAGATTCTTCATTTGCTGGGAGCAAAGCACCAGAATGCTGACTGCTTATCTCGATTACCAACTATTGCAGTGACAGAGGACCTCAGCGATGTGATGTATAATAAGATGCTCAGTGGAAAAGATGACGATGAACCGCCCCAAGTAATCAAAATATTAAATGAAATGCGCACAAATACCTTCCAATGAAATGGAGAACTGTAAAAATGAATCAGCAATTCTATGGTGAATTTCCAACAGCCCTCCGCACAGCTGGGAATCATTATTAGCGCTCACAGAGCAGTCAGGCATGGTGGCATGCATAATACTATGGAGCTGTTACACCCACAATACTATTGGGAAAGTATGAGTTTTGATGTGCTTGAAACTATTTCCTGTTGCCATCAGTGCCAAGTGGAGAAGCCATTCCACCATATGACATCATATCAATTAGTGAAACCACATTTTGCTTAACATATGGTCTCCCTTGATGTTGTTGGCCTCTTTCCAACAAGAGCCAACTGTTGTAAGTACATTCTAGTGGCTATTGACCACTTGACCTGGTGGGTTGAAGCAAGGGTAATATGAGACTTGGGGGCAGTTACGGTGGCTAAATTCATGTTGGAATGCATTATTCAGCGGCACAGCTGCCCTCAGTTTATTCTCACTGATAATGGCACCAACTTCACCTCGCACATCCTCCCCAAACTGAACAAGCTTATGGGAATCCGCGGAGTTCTGACAACCCCATACCACCTTGAGTCCAATGGAATGGTCAAACGAGTGAATGAAACTCTGGTGAGCATACTTCAAAAATTAGTAATGGATCACCCTTCCAATTGGAGCTCTCTTCTTTCCACCACTTTGTTCGCTTATAACATTAGTTACCATTCCATAATGGGGAAGAGTCCCTTCCAATTACTATACAGCTGAGACCCAGCTCTTCTGGCGTTGCTTTATGCATGTGTAGAAGACACTGGCAGACTAGAACCCCACCGCTATTTGACTAACCTCGTGAACATTCTGATCAAGCTACAAACTGAAGCATATTCCTTCAGCTTGGCTAAGAAGATTAGGAATCAGGCCGCTGATCAGGCACGCTGTATCAGGTTGGCGCCATTCAAGGAAGGTGATATGGTTCTCTTTCACAATCAGCATGGATTTGTGCAGAAGCACAAGCTGGCTAGTATTTGGGTCAGTCCATTTTAAGTAATAGAGAAAACTGGAGTTGACGTGTATACTATCAAGGATCCTACAAGTGGTTGGATCATTAACCAAGTGCACTCAAAGTTCCTCTGACATTACAAACAATAGGATCTTATTGTCCAGTCAAGGAGGGGGTAATGTCACAATTTTGATGTGACTGGATGATAATTGTGGGATATCCGGGTGGAATCTGCCAAACATAGTATCAGTTACAATTATTTGAGTGCCTTGAGATGAGGTGATATTGGGATATAACAGGTCTTTATTGAATGTAATTAGTTTATTGGATCACCTCTATATAAGGCGATAAGATGATAAGGCGATTTTGATATTTGATGAGTATGAAGTAAATCGCCTATAAATAGGGCGACAGAGGATTAAGAATAACAAGCCAAATTTGAGGAGAATCTGCAAAATAGAATAACCCAAGCAATGAGAAATAGTATCACCTGAAGCTAACATATATAAGCAAAATGAGCGATCGAGAGAGGTAGGTTGTTTTTAGTGCAGACAAGATGGGACAGCAAAAAGTAGCTGTATTTATAAAATTAAATAAAAGAGCCGGTTGGGGCAATTGCTCCTATTTTTAGTATATTTTCAAGTGCATCTGAAGGATGGACGATCCCCACATCATCCGTCCATTTCTTAGTGGGTTTGACCTGTGCAAATAACCTGACAGATCCTAGTGATACCATTCAAAATTACAACATTTGGTATATTTTCTGGTAGTATAGATTTGACCCCTCAAATGGGAATATCAATCCTTTCCCTGGACAAGGCTTACACCTAACCCAGAGAAAATCCCAACAGCCAGCAGTTGATTTTTTGGTGTATTCATCCTTCATCTGTAAAATTTAGGCGCTCAGTTGTCAATACTGGTCACAAAAGTAATTTTTATGGTTTAATTGCACCTCTTGGTCTTCATGATTAAGCCTCATGAACTCTGAAGCATTAATGAAAGTCTGAGCTTGCTAACCCAAGATTAATTAACTCCTCCTTTCTCCAAGGAGTTGTCAAAGATGGGATGCATATGTCATTTAGCTCTTGTGCTAATTCTGCTACCCAATCATTAGCCCAACTGGCAAGATTATAAGTCACTTCCAATTTAGAATGGACCTCAGCAAAGTTGGCTTCTAATCACTTATTCAATATTTTTGCTGCCTGGATGAAGTTGCGTGAAAAGTTTAAAAACTTGGTGATGGCTGCATAATGGCAGGCAACTGTTATCTTAGAATTTCTAGAGGTGGGGTTGTATGAATTCAATCAAGTATTGGGCAGTATCCTCTATCCCAATTAAATTGTTTCAGATTTGAGCTACACTCGATTGATGATGGGCTAGATATCTCATCCACAGCATATCTTACTGTCATTGGCAATAAAAAGGGTTACTACTATCGTCCATGGGCCCTTGTCCCATTTGATACCCTCTTAACAACTGATGTTCAAGACATTCCAGCTCTTCATGTGAAATGGGTTCATCAGGTAGGTAATAATGGGAACATCATTCAATTTAAATTTGGGACACAGTCATTTCAGTATTCCCATTGTGGCTGGTAATGGTTCTGAATAATTGATTGGGATTGCTCCCCTGCTCAGCATGGTCACCATCTGCATTCCCAGCCTTGAGTGCCACTTGTTGAATTTTTGGCCTACTTCAATTGGCTGATTCTTCTTCTGGGATAAGTTGGAGTTTTGAATGTCTATTGTATGGAGACAATAGACCAGATGGTGACAATAGTCAAGGCATAAGCTCCCTAAAATGACACTTCAAAGTTTTATTTTTCTGTCATTACTTGTACAATGGCTTTCTGCCCTGATCCTTCTGATTTCAATAAATTCAAGACTTAATACAACATAAAAGTATTGAATACAAAAAGCTTGTATATTAAACTATGAACTTGTGGTAATAATCAATTGTACTTTATTAGTATCAACTTGGAGATAATTTATAGGGTTCCATGTTAACCACATCTTACACTTGACACCTCATTTTTCAATGGCTCTTAGCCAGAGGAACACAAAATAAGTTCATCTGAGGGTCTACAATCCTTACAACATGGGGGCATCTCATATGGCCTCAGGGTTGGTATTAAACTTGTAAGTATCTCAAAACAGCATTTCTGATGCGTCTGAAAATAGCTGAACCAATGCTCCTCTCAAGCAATTGGTAGCACATACCAAGGTGATTTGTATTACTAATTTGTAATTAATTTGATCAAAAACTTGGTTGAACTTAAAAGTTCATTTTGATATAGACCAACAAAGCCCACGAGCCCAGATCATAAAGTCAACTATTATTATTAAGTCTGACTTTATCAACAAATTTCTGAGCCCATGTCATCATAGTTGAGCATTATTAAGTGGAATTGCTAGGCTGTGGATCCCAAGCTTTGCATGAGCGTAGGATATACCTGATCCATAATCACTGATATTGTAACAATTGAGTTTTTCTCAATTGTTGCATTTTGACTCAGATTTCAATTTTCTGAATCTGAGTCAAATCTTTTTAAAAAATGTTTTTGGCCAGTCATTTTGAGCGCTGGGTTGTGCCTTGCCCAAATTGTAGATTAGGCTTGTGTGATATTAATCAATGACTCAGGTGAGGCCCCAAAGGGCAGCCTTTATAAGGCACACTTGATGATTCTGAAGTTCACTTCAGAATGTTAACCCTATCATTCCTTTCCTAGGGAGCATTGTTGGTTGCTCCTCAGACAAGCTCTGGTCAGCGGGCCCTTTTTATTATCCTTAAAAAAATAAAGGTTGTTTCAGGGTTTGCATATCTTACATACCTGTTAGTCTTTTTTGGGTGTTCAATTGAGGAGCTTTCATGTGGTTGTGTCAGACCACCCAGGGGATTTGCATAACCAATGAGTAGTAGGCTCCCTACTCAGTTAGGCCGCTTTGGTTGCTTGTTAGTGTGCCAAAGAAATATTTAATATTGGTAGTTGGTAACTGGGATTTTACGTCCATTACAGTTATCTTTGATATGATCTATAATAAATTAAGCATGTTAATATTATATCACTGTCAAATATCTGACAATTAGGTCCAGTCAACTACTCAACAGTTTTATTCAATATTTGACTCTCCTTTTTGCCCCATTAGCCACCTTATGCCACATAATATGCCTTACTATATGTTGGCTTCATAAGGGCAGATAATGGAAACCAGTCAACTATGTTATCAATATTGATCTCAGTTCAGACTTGGATGAAAACTAATTTACTCCAACTCTGAACCTGAACTGTTCCATCACCTCCTACATTCCATAATTTACTTCCTCTATCATATATGGTATACATCTATCACTCTTTATTTTTAGCACTAGTGATGAACCTACTTTTAAGTCCTGAGGAACGTCCGCTGGGCATTAATTGGGCCAACCTTCTGTTCCTGAGCAAGAAAATACCAAAGAGGATGGCCACACCCCCGTTACCCAGGGCAATCTTGCTTGCATGGTAGATGAGCGCTGGAAAATGGTCCTTCAGCTTTGGATCCCACTTTTGGTACATGCACTCTCCTTGGCAGAACTGTCACAATGAATTATTAAAATCTGCACTGAGATCACCAAAATGGAATTAATTGCAACTAATTTGAGTGGCAATCAGCTGGATACTCAGATTTCAAATGGTCAAAAAGGTATGAAGGCTGAGCTATCAGTCAGAATGCCCAACGGTTGCAAATTCTGTTTACACAATGATCAAAAATCTTCCCCCTCCTATTCCCAAATAGTTCACCTCTTAGGTCAAACTGACCAAAACTCAGCTCGTTGCTGAATTTTGCAATGTCAGTCCCTAGGGAACTAACCCACATATTCCCAAATAGTTCACCACTTAGGTCAAATTTGCAGAACCCAATCCTGACTTATTTTCCCTCCCCAAAATTGATGACTATTTAATTGGGCACATCGCCCTGAGAAAATTGTTGGTTGATTCTCTTCCCTTAAATTTCCCAATAAAGAATACCCTCCCCCAAACTTCTATTTTTTTATTGGTTGAGATTTAAATCCCCTTCCAGTTCCATAACCGTCATACCAGCAGCAGTGCCCCTGGCATTCTGGTCCACCACTTGGATGCTCTGGCATTCAGGCTGGTAGGCCAGTCTATTTTCTACTTGCCATCTGCCTGACACTACCACTCTTTATAATTTGGCTTCTACCCTGGCACTTTAAATAGTAGCAACAAATTTTACTTAATAAACTAGTCCAAATTCTAATCCATCTTTTTTAGCTTATATTTTTTGTTTCTTTGCATATCCTCAACAATAGCACTAGTGGTCTTGAACTAGGATAGTTCCCAAGGGTGGACCTTACAAGACAAAAAAAGTGCTTATTGATCACTTTCATTAGCTATTCTGTCATATAGCACCATTATGAAGGACTTAGATCTCCAAATCACCCATCCCCTAAACAAAGTTATCAAATTCAGTCACCTCTGAGTAACCAAATAATTTTTATTGGCTTATTGCTGATAGCAGCAAAGCAAATAACAACCAACATATATCTAGTGCAGCTATATTTTGATATGCTATTCAGAGTCTAAAAAATTATCAGTTACAGAATATATATGACCACTGATTTAATCTATTAAAGCCAATAAGATAACATATGTATACTTATATAATAAATGCTTTCAATAGCTTAATTTATATCTAAAAGAGCAGAACCAGGTAGAGTATATATGTGATCATACTAGTCAATATGACAGTGTAAAGCTTAGATTAATTGAGTGTATATCAGCTAGAATATTATGGGATAAAGCTTATAAGTTAATAAAGATTTAGTAAAGGACTGATGAGGTTTGAGGATAAAAATTGGTCTTAATAAGAAAGATCAGTAAGACCTGTAATATTCAATTGTTGGTTTCAATAATAGTGTCTTGAGTAATCTATGTAATAGTAATAGTCAGGCTTAAAAACCAATTGGTGTCACTGAAAGAAATAGGAGCTAGATATCTTAGCAACTTTAAAAATATACTCTGAGTAATTTTTACCTTTTTATACAAAGTTAGGAGTAGGGTTGATCAATGAGGGTCCATTACAATAATAGTTAATAAGGCCAGATATGCTATATCAGTTAATTGTTTCTGCTTGATTAAGAAAAGGTTACAGCTATAATCTCTCCTCCTCCATGGTAGCCATCTCCACCACCTTTGAGTTTTTTATAGCTTATCTATAAACTTTCCCTATTCTATGCTTCCTATATCTTTTACTGATAAAAGGGTCCTCTGATCTTATTGTCTTGAATAAACAGATATATAATGTTTAATAAAGGGTGATAGTTTAAGCATGAGAGATTTGCTTAAGTTTGTAAAAATATTATCTTGATTAGATTCACTTTGCCTTTAGACTTGATTTATGGTAATTCACTTTTAACCTGCCAGGACTCATGGCATAAATTTTTTTCCACATTCCGATGTAGCAAGCAAACAAATTTAGTTTACAACTA
>JAKSZP010016122.1:0-93581 GCA_022478985.1 Massospora cicadina | reverse complement strand
AAACTTTATTAAGTTCAGCGGGGGTTAGCTCATCAGAAAATTTTCATGTTGGGCAAAGATCATATCATTTGTTCTGTTAAAAGTCCCATATTTAGCATAGACCCAATATAATGGACTTGATGGATGTCGTCAATAGGAAGCAACAGGGCTTTTCCAATCTCTTGATGCTTCTTTTAAACTATGTCCTTATTAGTGAGATTCCCCAGCAGAAGGTTGATAGGTCGCTGGTAGGCAGGGTCTAGGATACCTGGCAACACCCAAGGTTCCAAAGGACTGATTCCAACCATGCTTGTTAAGTGCAGAAGGCAGTTGTGGGGGATTTTCATAATAATTTTGGTGTCTATCGTATTTTGTTTACCCGCTTTGACTACTACCTCCTCGGATGCATATATTGGAATACCCTCTGAACCATCCACAGAGTCAGGAAGCTTTTTGTGTATCTTCCTGATGTGGTATATGTAAGGGTGAAAGCAGAAAAAGGATAATCAACTACACATGTATATTCCTTCTTCTTAGGATCATCATTTGTAAAAACTAAGGAATTTCATAGTTTAGAAGGGAGAAATCCCTGTTTCATATTAATGGTTCCGTCATACTCAATCATAAATTGCGTGCCAATGTGTAGGTCATAGGCGTTATTGGTTAAATCTACATTGGGGGTAGCCAGTAGGAGCTTCCCAATTTGTATGGGTAGAGAAGAGTAGGCTCCAATAGCTCACGTATTATTAGGCCCTGAAGTATCCTGCTAATGTGAATAGTCCAGGTCGTGCGCCAACTTACATTTTATTAATGAGCTTTGATTAGACCACATTCACTATTGCACCCATATCAAGGACGGCTAGAACGCGCACTTTATTAAAAACATTCTCTACCTTTGTTATTGTGGTACTAAAAGTGGGGGGAAGGCGAGGACCTCCTTCAAACGGAGAGTGGAGGCAAGGCGTTGAGCCATCGTAGGGTAGCTATCTTTTATAGATTGGAGGTTATGGACCTGATGAGTGGAGCAGATCACTGTCTCAATAAGCTGGTCAGCACACATCGATGAATCCCCCCCTTGGGTTGGGACCATCTAGTACTAAAAAAAATAAGCTGGTCAGCACCACTAGCGGTATTGGTCACCTCTGGAAACCTCAACAACTGTTGAAGATAAGTTCTTTGTGGTATTGTGGCCATATCAATATGTTCAGGCCTCAACCTATCTGGAACCTGCACTTTCATTGGGGCTCCTAGAACATAATAGCCTGAATCTTCACCACCCCCCTCAGACTCGTCATCAGAGGGATTGTCAATGCACCTGAATGAGTTACTAAGAGGGGGCGGAGAAAACGGCTTAGTTTCTTCACAGGGTAGTGCTTTATCACTTTCATCTACCCATTTGACTTTTGAAGAGAGCATCATGGCTGTACAAACTTTTGGGTGAGACGGTGGAAGCATAATGGCTTTAAAAGTTGCCTTAGGAGTGATCAACTTGAACTGACCCATATCAGCAGGTTTTCGATTAGAAGAGCCCTGAGTTGAGGCTGATGTATGTCCTGGGGACCACCCCTGCAATTTGATAGGGAGCAACACCCCTTTCAGATGAAAAGGGGTTCAAAGGCCCAAGTTGACTCCCTGTCACAGTTGAGCGACTTGGCGCATGTGGTAGATGAGCGCTGGGTGACTTCCCTTCCCTCTAAAGAGAACCAGGTTTCTTCCCCCCGCCTCAAGCCTAGTAAAGCTAATAGGGGGGCCTGCCAGGAGTTTATACAAGCCAGGGGCCATGGGCAGGCCCCTGGGACCCCTCACTCATCAGGGAAAACATGCCAATATTTTGAGGAGTTAGCCAGTACTAGTATCAGAGCCCAGTCTGCAAATTCCGTGCTGGAGGAGCCGGTCTGGACTGGCTGAGGTCAAAAATCAGATTGGCACATGAAACAGGTTTTAAACCAGGTTGCAAGCGACTCGGACCAGTTGCCCCTACTCCCTGGGAGGATCTGAAAAGTTTGGATCACACAAATAGTTAGATCAAGAGTTTGGACCAGGTTGCAAATGACCCAGCACCAAGGCCACAGCCCCCTGGGACAAATCCGGGGAATCTGAACCATGTGAACAGGCTGACTTGAATGGTCAGGGCCTGGATTGGTACCATCAACCTGGTTTGGCCCCAAAAATTTTGAAAAATCTACAAAAGTTTTTTGATTTTTGTCAAGATTTTGGACATCCCCCCACCATCCTCCCCATCAGCCAACCAAATCCCATCGCTGATCCCCAATCACCCAATCCCTCAGCATTCCCACTATGGGATTCTCCCCATACTTAAGGCAACTGCCCTGTTGAGGGTCAGTTGTTGGTTTATTCTCTAATCTTCCCGCGCTATGTGCCAGATAAAACTCGTTTACCCCAAGCACCTTGCCATGGCCTCCATCTGTTTATATTTTTTAAAATTCTGCGATTGTTCTGGAGAAGCGCGCCATTATCCAAATACACATCCTGATGTTTGCCAACTGGGTCATCTGGTCGCTTGACCCCACCATGCAGTGGCAGATTGGATCCGCCATAAACTATTTCACCCCCAACAATAAAATTCGCTTCTCCGTCCACTTTAACATATCCATCTAATAAAAAACTGTCCACATTTGCATATCCATCTAACGCGATTCTGTCCATTCACTCCGTCGCTGGGATCCCTGAAAATGCTCCCCATATTGGAGCAGTGCCAGGGCGCCCCTGCCCCAATGCTCATGAACTCAGACCCCATGCCTGGCTCATCTGCTACTGGCCCCACCCACCTGAGGACCCTGAAGCACCCCGCCCAAGGGGAGCTCAGCCTTGACACTCACTGTGGGTCTGTTTCCCTATCGACCCGCACCCCTGTTTGCACCAGCCCCTGTGCCGCCCCTCTCTGGCGCGCAGGCTCACCTGTTCAAAACTAAAGGCCAGCAACTGCAAACCCTGGAGGAGTCGTCATCCTCCCCGCCTCTCCCGCCCTTGGGGGTTGCCCCCTCAAGACTAGTGGTTGCCCCCATTGCAATCATCTGGTTTGGCTTGGGTGCCCTCGGTAAGTTAATGAACCTTTACTTTCCTCATGTCCCCAATAAATCTCCCCTACTTCAAGTCACTCGGACAGCTGTGCCTTTGTCATTCTGGGCTCTCCACTGGGTGCTCACACACCCAGACTGGGAGCCCAGTATAATTCTTATCAGCTGAATCCATGACATACTGAACTGATCAGTAACCTCGGCCTTCTCTGCCCTCCTCGCTGGCACTGGCGAAGCGTTGGCCTACGCCCTTACCCTAAACATGCTCTCCCTTTGTGACCTGGGCTTCTCCTGCTGGTCGGCTGCCTCAATCATCCAAGCGTGCAGCCAGGTTGTGTTGAACTGGTCCCCAACCCACCCGAGCCCTGGTGACAAGTTTCACCACATCAGTCAACATGATAGGGTTGAGTGTCCCCCAATCCCTTCTAATGAGGTGGCCGACCAAATCCTGGGCGTCCTGGCAGAACTTCAGGTGCCTTTACTGCTGATAGGAGGAAATCCCCCCTTGCCTCTGATGCCCAGCAGAGCGTAGCTCTCCTTGACACCCTAGACTGGGATGCCCATTGCTGGGTCAGGGGAGTGCTCCGCTCTGCTGCTAAGTCTGGGAACCCCAACCCTTTACTTGTGCTGATCACTTCAGTGGTTCAAGCCCCTGAGTCTAGACTGAAGCGCATCCTCCATCTCTTCACATTAGGACAGACAGCCATGGACCTACCCTCCCTGATCGAAGCCTTTGCTGTCCTGGTCCCCACAGTTCCCATCCCTCCAAAAATCGCCATCTTCGCCTTCTGAGCCACCTTGGACCCCACTGCGGCCACCCATGCATCTTGGGACCCCCTCCTCGGGTCCTTAGAACATTGCATTCTCTGTGGCCCATGCAATTTGGGCCAGGCCTTTCCATACACCCATGTGTACTGTTGCAGCTCTTGAGGTACCACGCGCCACCCCTTCTCCCCCTGCCAGTGGTCGCGGCCAAGGGAAGCGCCCCCTCTTTATCCACCTTGGGTACCTTCCCCTTGGAAGAGCCCCTGCCTGCCGCACCCCCTGCCCTCACCCTAGATCAGGAGAGTGGGTCATTGATTCCCCAGAGTTCAGAGCCTGCCTGTCTTGGCGCTATCACACCCAGTTAACCCAGATGCCCCCCTCAAAGAGAGTAGAGCAGTCATACGCATCAACCCTCGCTGCCCATTTGGGACAAGGATGAAGCAGAAACTACTCCCAGTTACATACCAGCTCGGCGCCTCTTGGTCAATCTCTTCTTATGATGGGTCATGCCCCCTCCTTGGCTGCCCTCTCTCTCGCCCATCCCAATAAAGAGGAACAAGCCTAATTCTTGTTCCCTATCACTTTCCCCTCAGAGTTGGGCGAAATTACTGTGCAAGTCCTCCTTGACACTGGAGCGGCAGGCAACTTTATTGACCTCAGTGTGACACATTCCTTGGACCTGACGATGGAATAAGCCTCATCAATCCTAAGCGCCTCATCAGAGCCCATGAAGTATTACCATATCTGACGCCCATTGTACTTCTCCATTCATGATTTTGGGTTTAGTGGCCACTTCTCAGCCGTATAGTACTTGCTATACCCATGATCTTGGGGGTGGGCTGGCGGTGGTGACAGCAGGTCCGTATTAATCTTGCAAATAACTTCTTGTTATTCTCAAACCTCAAGTTGAGTGGAGAGTTTCCCTTGTTGAAAACCCTCCCCCTGGGCACATCCCTTGGCTTTATTTCCCACCCTGATCTCATGCCAATTGACCTCCCTTCGGACTTCCCACCCTACCTAACCCCCTACAAGTCCATCTTTGACATGTCACCGGTTTCCAAACTCCCCCTACACTCTGTATATGACCTAACATTTCAGCTGATGATCGATCTAGTTAAAATCAACTGCCCCCTCTACCCCTACACTGAGGAAGAGGACAAGGCTTTGGATATTTGGCTATACGAGATGTTAGTGAAGGGGTGGCTTATTAATAAATCTTCCCCTGTCGCCTCCCCCATAGTTTTCGCTCAGAAAGCAGATGGCACCCTGCGCCCTTGCGTCTACTATGGCCACCTCAACAACATCACCTTCCACCTCCCTGACCCCTACCCGGTACCTTTATAGCAAACCATCACCCAAGCCATCGCCAAATCCTGGGTCTTCTTGAAGTTGGATCTGGTGAGCGCCTTTAACTAGTTGAGGGTGGCGAGAGGACAGGAGTGGCTCACAGCTATCCGCACCCGCTGGGGTCTTTTTCAGTTAGAGTGATGCCCTTTGGACTGAATCATGCTCTGGCCACCTTCCAACGCCTCATCAAGATGTGCTTGGGGACTTGCGCTTTTCATGCACTGTAGCCTACATTGATGATATTCTGATCCACTCCCTTGCCCCAGAGCAACACGCCAAGGATCTAGAAGCAGTGGAGGCAGCCCTCCACAAGGTAGGGCTCTTCATAAAACCCTCAAAGTGCGAATTTTTTCGGGATAAATTGACCTTCTTTGGTAACCTCATCCTGAAGGATGGATATGCTGTTCCTCCTTCTAAGCTCGAGGCAATCCAGTCTTGGCCTACCCCAACTACACAGAAACAACTTCAAAGTTTCCTCAGAACCATCACCTTCTTGAAAAAATTGTCCTCAGCCCTCGCCAAACTGGTGGCACCCCTTCACCCCCTCACTGGAAGAACAACCCCTTCAAGTGGTCCCCGGAATTCCAGCAGGCCTTTGAGTCTATCAAAGAGGGTTTATTACTGCCCCAGTCCTGCGGCAAGCCAACACCTCCTTACCCTTTATAGTAGCCTGAGACGCCTCATTGGTGGCGGTGGGTGCATTACTGTTACAGGAGCACGAGGGGTCAAGCACCCCGTGGCCTACTACTCCTGCAAATTCACCTCCACAGAACAAGTGTGAACTATACAACAAGGAGCTAGCGGTAGTGGCGTGGTCGCTCACCCACTGGCGATATCTCCTGAAGGGCGCCCAGCACAAAATCACCGTTTGGACTGACCATAAGGCATTACTATACTTTACAAACCCCAGAAGTTGGGCCACCAGCAAACTCGCACATACCAGGATCTATGTGGGTTTCATTTTAAATATGAATTCATAAAAGGCCCCCTGAACATGTTGCCAGACATGCTCAGCTGGAACCCATCTCTATCACCCAATGGTGGAGAGGACCCTCTAGAGACTACTACTGTAGTGCCCCCCTCCCAAATCCTCTCCTTGGCCCCCAAACAGTAGCCTTTGCCGACCTTGCCCCAGATGCCCCGCTCCTCCTCCGCGTCCTCGCTGCCCAGACCTTTTGCCCTGGAGGATTAGAGCTTTATACTGACTTAGAGTCTATGAGTTGGAAGAGAGCCCCATATAATTGCAGGAGGGAACCATCTGGTTCCATGATTGGGTTTGATTCCCCCCATCCCTACATAACTGTGTTATCAAGGAGCACCATGTCCCCCAGACTGTTGGGCACCCTGGCATCAAGAAGTGCGCGGACTCATAAAGAGAACTTATAATTGGCTGGGGTCCTCAAAGGAAATTCCCTTCTGGATCTCCCGCTGTGTCACCTGCACCCAGGCAAAATTGGATCGATTCAGGAAGAAGGGGTTGCTACACCCCCGCAGCAGGCCGAAGGCCCAAGGTCCTCAGTCTCAGTGGACTTCAAGTAGAGCTCCCCCCTCTAATGGCTCAGATGCTATCATGGTAGTCGTAGATTGATTTACCAAGTTAACACTATTCACCCCCTGCCTCTCCTCTAAACGCAGTAGAGACCGCAAATTTATTTGTCAACCATGTCTTTGCCATGTTTGGTCTCCCCAAAGAGATAGTGACTGACAGGGGACCCCAGTTCACCGCCTGGTTTTAGGAAGAGTTGCTAACCCTCCTCAGCATCAAGACCTGCAGATCTACTGCCTACCACACCCAGTCCGATGGGCAGACTGAGTGGGTGAACCAGGTGCTGGAGCAGTACCTGTGTTGTTATGCTACAGCCTCACAAGACACTTGGGCCAAGGACCTGCCCCTCACAAAATTTGATTATAACAACTCACTCCACTCCTCGACCAACCTCTCCCCCTTCGAGGACACCCTGGGCTACAACCCCCCCTTCCAAATTGGCCTCCAGCTCTCCTCAGAAGTCCCTGCAGCCGAAGACTGTGTGTGCACTCCGCAAGTCATACAACCTGGTTCGTGAACATTTGACAAAGTCCATCAAGGACTACAAAAAGTTTGCTGACTGGAAGCGCCTCCCTGGACATGAGATCGAAGTCAGCTCCCTCATCATGCTGTACACCCACAATCTTCCCTTGAAAGCCCCCACCCAGAAACTTGCAGCCAAACAATCTGGTCACTTTGAGGTCAAGAAAGACTTAGGCAATGGAGCCTACCGTTTGAAGCTTCCCGCTCCTTGGAAGCAGCATAATGTCTTCCACACCTCCCTCCTGACCCCCTTTAAAGGGGAAAGGCCAACATCACCAGAGCCAATCCTCATTGGGGAAACCCAGGAAGTGGAGGTGGAGGCTATCCTGGCTTCCCGGAGGTCTCGCAGATCTGAACAATACCTGGTTGCCTGGAAACGCTACCCCTCTTATGAAAACAGCTGGGTAAGTGCACACAATTGCGCAAATTGCAAGGACTTAATAGAGGAATTCCACACCTCCCACCTGGCAGCCCCCATCCTCCCAGAAGAACGCGGCCATCCTGGCCATAAAGCTCCCAGAGAGGCACAAGAACTATGCCTTGGTCCATGCCCCAGGTGGGGGCCTCCTCCTTATCAAAAAAGGAAAGGGTAGTGTAAGTTCTGGGGACTAGCCCCTGCAATTGGATAGGGAACAACACCCCTTTCAGATGAAAAGGGGTCCAAAGGCCCAAGTTGACCCCCTGTCACAGTTGAGCGATTTAACGCATGTAGTAGATGAGCGCTGGGTGACTGCCCTTCCCTCTAAAGAGAACCAGGTTCCTCCCCCGCCTCAAGCCTGGTAAGACTAATAGAGGGGGCCTGCCAGGAGATTATACAAGCCAGGGGCCATGGGCAGGCCCCTGGGACCCCTCACTCATCAGGGAAAACATGCCAAATTTTGAGGAAATAGCCAATACTAGTGTCAGAGCCCAGTCTGCAATTTCCGTGCTGGAGGAGCCGGTCTGGACTGGCTGAGGTCAAAAATCAGATTGGCACATGAAACAGGTTTTAAACCAGGTTGTAAGCGACTCGGACCAGTTGCCCCTACTCCCTGGGAGGATCTGAAAAGTTTGGATCACACAAATAGTCAGATCAAGAGTTTGGACCAGGTTGCAAATGACCCAGCACCAAGGCCACAGCCCCCTGGGACAAATCCGGGGAATCCGAACCATGTGAACAGGCTAACTTGAATGGTCAGGGCCTGGATTGGTACCATCAACCTGGTTTGGCCCAAAAAATTTTGAAAAATCTACAAAAGTTTTTTGATTTTTGTCAAGATTTTGGACATCCCCCCACCATCCTCCCCATCAGCCAACCAAATCCCATCGCTGATCCCCAATCACCCAATCCCTCAGCATTCCCACTATGGGATTCTCCCCATACTTAAGGCAACTGCCCTGTTGAGGGTCAGTTGTTGGCTCATTCTCTAATCTTCCCGCGCTATGTGCCAAATAAAACTCGTTTACCCCAAGCACCTTGCCATGGCCTCCATCTGTTTATATTTTTTAAAATTCTGTGATTGTTCTGGAGAAGCGCGCCATTATCCAAATACTCATCCTGATGTTTGCCAACTGGGTCATCTGGTCGCTTGACCCTGCCATGCAGTGGCGGATTGTATCCGCCATAAACCATCTCACCCCCAATGACAAAGTTGCTTCTCCATCCGCTTTTGCGTATCTGTCTAATGTGAATCCATCCACTCACTCAGTTGCTGCAATTCCCAAAAATGCTTCCCTGTTGGAGCAGCGCCAGGGCGCCCCTGCCCCGGTGCTTGAGAACTTGGCCCCCATGCCTGGCTCATCCGCCACTGGCCCCACCCACCTGAGGACCCTAGAGCACCCCGCTTAAGGAGAGCTCAGCCTTGACGCTCATCGCGGGTCCTTTTCCCTCTCCACCCACACCCATGTTTGCATGCCAGCCCCTATGCCGCCCCTCTCTGGTATGCAGACTCACCTGTTCAAAACCAAAGGCCAGCAACCGCCAACCCTGGAGGAGTCATCATCCTCCCCACCTCTCCTGCCCTTGGGGGTTGCCCCCTCAATACTTGCGGTTTCCCCCATTGTAACCATCTGGTTTGCCTTGGGGCCCTCAGTAAGTTAATGAACCTTTACTTTTCTCACGTCCTCAATAGATCTCCCCTACTTCAAGTCACTCAGAAAGCTGTGCCTTTGGCATTCTGGGCTCTCCACTGGGTTCTCACACACCCAGACTGGGATCCCAGTCTAATTCTTATCAGTCGCATCCATGACAGCTGAGGGGGATTTAGGAAGCGGCTTAGGAGGGTGTGATGCAATATAATCATAGTAGATCGCTCGGCAAGAGAGGGACCAGGCAAATTGATAATTGCCTTCTTAAGCTGAGCTTTTGAACTGAAGCTTTGGGGAGCGCTGCCCCTTAACTGCCAATAATTTCTGGTTATCCTCACACAGTGGAGGAGTATTAGGTCATTGCAGCTCTGCAGCAGCTAGTTTAGTGGGATACAGCCATATAAAAGGTTGAAAGGGTCAAAGTTGCATCCCACTTTGGCACGTCTTGCAAAGTTTCAGGTTCATAAATGTCAGCTACTGGTAGAAGTGCCTCTTTGATATCCCGTACAGTTAGGAAGGTATGCTTGACTGCAGAGATATGCATGGCTAAAGAGGGGTAAGATGCCAAGCTAGCCACAATAGCTGCAATAGCATCATCTAGCGGGAGCAGTTTATCCAGCAATAGAGAAAAGCTTTGCTATAGAATTACTCAACAAATGTGGGGATTGATTCTCCCTCTTGAAGGCTAAGGCACATAAAGGCTTGTTTTAAACGTTGTAAAAAATGCATGGAACTAAACTCAACAACCAGATCTTGTTTTACCTCCACCCAGGTGGTAAATGGGGTTATTTGGACCGCCATGATTTCTTGAGCCGTCCAACTTAAGCAGGAAAGAATAAACTTGTTTTTTAAAGATCAATCGCTCCTTCCATTGCAGATTCATAAACATACAGGAAGGAAGTGATACTGCCTTCACCAGGTGTGAGCTTGTCCTAGAATGGAGGTTTAACCATAATAGGGGAGGGCCCATAAGGGCCTTGTAGAGTGATGCTAAAGCATTTTGAGGTGAGCCAAAGCTCAGGCTAGTTGGTTCTCTAATGCACCTAGCCTGTATTCCGGAATTGAAGTCATTGTTGATGGTATACTGAGACCCCTTTAGTGAGCACCAATTTGTAGGAAACCATCCAATTCTTGCTTGCTGGTGCTTCATGCCTGCTGATATCCTCCAAGGTTGGCCAATAATTTGAAATTTAAATAAAAAAACTCTAACAAAACTGTTTTTATAAATTTTATCTTGAGCACGATAAGAGGGAAAAACGACCTCTCTCAACATCTGACCATCGAGTATTTAAAGTATTTCTAGGGTCAAGGGTAATTTGAGGATATTTTTGTAATAGTTTATCCTAGTCTGGATTTGTGAATATAGGTGAATAGAAAAATCACAACTTGGGTACTCGCTTTAGGGCAGCGGAACAATGGAAGGGGATTCTGGTTGGCCAACATGTACCCATGAGGTAACAATTCTATGAACTTGAGCCAATACACATTTGAGAAATTTCTTTCACCTTGGGGACCCCCACCAAGCCTATAAAAAGGGGGTCCCGCGTAGGTGCGTTGAAGGACTTTGTTGTGGTTGGGGGAGTGCCTTCTGATGGTTGCCCTAAAGTCCTTCATGTGGTCAGAGTAATCAAAACATTCAATTTTATGTTTGCTGCCCATGGAGGTTTCAAAATGGTGTTACCCCAATTAACAGGGTTCTACCAAGAATTGGCCAGGGTTTTTGGACCAATATCCTAAAAAATCATTTTTATTTAAATCAGATTTTGGTTTATTGCAAACCTCTAATTGTCTGACATTTCTCCGCTTAGGCTTGTTTTGACCCAAGACATTCTTCCTCTGCAGCTGAGAGGGCAAATGTCCAACACCCCACACCAGCATAAAAATAGTTGATGATAGGGACCTATCATAAGTAAGGCCATCCATCGAAATTTATTGGCAATTAGCATAATGACTTTTATGAAAATAACTTAAGCTTAAGCATCTGCTGTCTTGACCTAAATTGGATCTTAAGCCTCTAGTTGTTCAGGCCTTAGTGCTGCATGGTAATCAGAAATTGTACCAATAGGATCTTTGTAAATGAGAAGAGCTTGTATGAGAAGGATGGTCATGTGGAGGGAATCTTTTTCCATAGGAAAGCTACGTTCAGTTGCCCAAAAGAAGAGTAAAATAGAGAGCCTGTTAGCCATGGAAGTAGTAAAAATTACAGTGAGTTCATTTATTTTCTAAAATAAACCTTATTATTGATTAAAAGGTTTTTATTATCTTTGTTGCCCCAGTTACTGTTATCAAAAAGTATCTGGTTTTATGTGTTAGTAACTCTAATATTTTCTTTCTGCTTAGATTAACTTTTGATCGATTTTAAAGAAAAAACAAAAAAGCCTACTAGCCTATGCTGACCTCTCCCATTGCTCCCCAATGACCTCAGATTCTCCGCAAGCTGCTCCCATGTGGGGCAGAATCAAAACCCCACCCAGCATTTTCTCTCCAGCGGGAAAATGTGCTTGGACTGTCTCGTCCAGCCCACTCAATCATCAGGCCAGTTCATTCCACCCAAGTATCTCGCCATCCACCTGGCATGTGTCCAGGCAGTGCCTCACAGCCCATTTGTTCTCCACCAACCCCAGATGCATTTTGGCCTTCAGGTCAAATATGGGAAATTTTTCTCATATGCAGAGAAAGCCATAATTGACTTGGCCCAGGTGGTGGTGCTGCTGGCTAGTTTTATAGATTTCTGTCCTATGATGTTTATTTTGATCTAGGCCTCACTCGTGAATCTGATACCACCACTGCGGCCACTGTTTTTCTGGTTTTCCATGGAACCCCTATCCCCACAACGCATACCCAGCTCCCCACTGACACCACTATGGTGGTTAAGTTTGTGGGATTGCCCACTCACCTTACCCCTGCAGTGCTCCATTGGGAGTTAGTAAAAGGTTTGACAGCATATGCCTTCAATCCAATCCTTCAGTTTGTGGTCCCCAATGGGGCTGCTTGCCTCGCTGGGCCTCAGGCAATAACCCTGATTAGCCTAATTTTATAATATTGCTCAATTAATCCCCCATGCCATCATTCCTTCTGACCCTGACCACCCATTCTGGGCCTACGTTGAGGGCGGGCAGACCATCTGTCCGTCCTGCTTTGAGTTGGATCACTCAAAGAATAAATGCTTCTCTAATGATACTACTGCCAGACCTGCGTTGTCTCTATCTTGCCCCCAATTTGTTACATATCCCACTGCCTTTCCAGTATGGGGTACAATCTTCCTTCCTCCCCCAAAGCCTGCAACTGCTACGGTGCCTGAAGCTGCCAATCAGCCCCCTCCTCAGTCCAGTGACACCTGCGCCTCAACCAATCAGGACTCAACTTGGACAGCAGTTTTACCTTGTTATTCTTCAATCACCAGCCACAGCCCATCAACTCATTGACCCCAATATCTCTTATGACTTGAATACATGGACTTCATTGGATGAATTGATTAAATGGTCAATGTAATTGAAGACTTGAATACCAAAATCAAAGAATTTATCAAGGTACAGCACCCTATTCAGATCCCTCAGCGTTTTTATGCCCCCAGACTGAACGTCCTTGTGTTCTGCTTTAAAAACTAGCTCGCTGTTGCTGCAGCTGAAAACCAGATAACACCACAATCTATGAGATAGCCAATTTGTCAGTGGCAATACTTGCCAAGGGTCTCCCTCCTCCCATTATTGCTCTTTCCATAGCCCCGCAGGGCAAATGGGACATCTTAAACCTCCTTAAACAAGTCAATGCCGCCATCCAGAAAGTTGGTATCGCTTTGCAGGTCAAAAAACCACCTGCACCACCATAGCTTTATTATCCCAGCTTCTTTCCATCCACCTTCATGCGGATACCTGCTTTTCCAAATAACTAGGTGCTTTTTTAAAGCAGATAATTTTGATGACCAGCCAGCCATCAGCTAACTCGTTCCCCAGGTTGCTGATCACCAAACCATTGCTCTCCGCTTGGCCTGCACTATTTCCTTTAATATGGAATCCAATACTGAAGATGAGCCACATTATCCCCCTTCCCCTTCCGCCATGGTGGGTTGAGCTACTCGTTGCTGTCCCACTTGGTTGGTTGTGTTTTTATTTGGTTGTTTTTCACCTGCTCTTTTGAGTGGTCAATCATTCATTTTGGGTGGTCTATTTGTTCATCTTTTTATCTCTTTGAGCTTAAGTAATGTTTGTCCCCTAGTTGAAGTACCGGAATAAAAGCTGTGTTAGTAACTCTGAAGTTATAATATGATGCCAAGCGCAAATTTGACACTTTTTACTCACTACATGGGGCCTTATTTGGTTCTCTGAGCAGAGTCTTATTTTAAAAATCCTGAAACCCCAGGCAAGGGCTATCCCATTATGAAGGTAGTGCAAACAGCGGATGCTGAAGTGGCCACCCAAGTGGTCCAGAAAAATTATTCCGCCAAAATTAGTCAATTATAAGCAAAATTGATTGCTTATGTTGAACAATTGGCTGGAATCATAATTGAACATGATCTCCAAGTAAAAGTGATAGATGAAGATATGCATGTTCATCAATGCTGGCTTAAGGCCTTGAAACCAATATGAATGAACAGTTCACTCCAATTCTAGATATTATCAGGAATCTGATTCCTTACATCTGGAACTGGAAGCCCAGGCCCAATAAGTTGGGTCTCTGGTGAGCATAAACATTGTTTTAAAAGTTAATTTTCAGGCTCCTAAAAAATGATTGTTAATATGGATTTCAAGATGCTGGCGGAACGCCACCATTTTTATAAGATAATATCAAATATAAAGTAAATATAAGTACTAGTTTTTGTAAGTGCAGACAAGGTCAGGTTGCTTTCAAAACCTATCTGCTAGAACCTGATTGTGTAGGCAATGAGACATCTGTTACAGATAGTCTTCCTGCTTCAGTTACATCCATTTTGGGGAGATAGCCCACTCCTTTCAATGCTATGGCGGCTTGAGACTAGGGTATTATCATTCCTTATCTTTGTGATGCAGAAAGTCAGACAGGGACAAATTAGGCCTTTAGGCGCTGCAGCCATAAGCTCAATTTGAGGTTCACCATGTAATCTACCAAAATCAGATAAGAAGGTTAATATGCACAATTTTCTCAGTTTTTTTGAAATTAGTAGGGTGGAACATCTGACACTGCTAAGTTGAATACGGTAATTTTTTGATATACTCCAAAAGTCAGTAATTAGTTATGCTAAAGATGATAAAACAAGCATGTCCTACCCTAATGCTAGGGAACTTGTTACCAATAAGTTCAGTAGCGCTGCAAGGATGACCATTTTAAATATTAATTACTTATATCTCTTTTAATAAAGATGAGCCTATTAATTTAATTGCAGAGAGGTTCTATCTGGAGGCGCAGATGCTCTCAGGGCTAATGTTATAAACGCCTTTGAGATCAGATTTTGTTGCGCCATGCCTGCAAGCCCTATAAGGATTTTATAGTTTGTTTATACCAGTTTTAAATGAGGATAATAATTTACCCATATGGTAAATTATCTCCATCAATATGCTGTCTTTTTTGAGGTGCTTAATTAAAATCCCTGTGAGACTCATGTCCAGCCCATTTGGGGCTAACGCGCCACCTAGAGAATTATCCTGGCCATACGGCCCTCATTCCCATAGGCCTAATATTAAAAGGTTACTTGTTATTTTTTCATAACTTTAGGACATTCTGCCAATCCTTGTCCTAATTCAAGTTCTAAGCTTAGGCTCATTTGGCAAACCTTGGAAATAAGGCGTACTTGGGATAAGTCAGGGCAAGAAAAACTAAGAATTTTCTACTTCTGCCGCCTTTACAATAATCCCTGGTAAGAAAAGCTCTTTGGCATCACCTGTCATTAAATTAATGAGCGCTAGTACCAGCCACCTCTGCCATTCAGCAGTCACCGCAGATAAGATAACAATGGGTACCATCCACATGCAGAAGGATTGTGAGGCCAAGGTGGTGCAGAAATGTGTACCAAAGCCTTATGTTCATCTGTTAAAATTACAAGAGCTTCCTGTTTCTCTGGTGATATCCCCCAATTGGATGGAGTCCACGGGGCTATACCTCATGAAAGTTTGACAAAGTCTAGCCCTCTACTAAGTCTGGAAATTAGCCTTATTTAAATTAATTGGACACTATGGATGTCCTCACAATAAATATTTTGGATACATATTTTTAACTGGCTTTGAAAAAGAAGGTTATCAATTCCACCTGTATGGATTTTTTTCTATGTTTGTTCACGCATAACTCTGAAAATACTGGACCAATTTGGATGATCATCTCCAAAAATAGATTATGCTCCAACTTAGATCGCATTTTACTTTTTAAGTATTGGGCAAGTATCTGCCAATTAATTTAGTAAATATATTAAAATGTGCTCAGAAGCGATGGATACTTGTGGGACTAATACAGCTCTGGATAAAAAACTTTTCTTTCTCATTGCAAACACTTTTGCAACCCATTCAATTCAAGACTAAATCCAGTTTGATAATCTCATAGAGGGGATTAGTCTGCACCCATGTCTGGGAGCAGTTGGGCAAGCAAAGCAAGAGGAGCAGGTGGAAGGCCCGCGGCCTCTAACGTTCGAAAAATGCCCCGGAGAATCTGGCGGAATAGAAAAAAATTTAAAAAAACTGGCGGTCACAATTTCCCCGGAGATACTCGCATGGCAAGCACGATGCAACCAGTACATCAATACGCCACATTCCCAGCCACTTTCGTCGGTGGAATTCGGAGTCCGTGTGTATCTGGACATCCAAAAAATAGCCCTATGGGAAAAATTTTGTGAAGATGTACACAAAATTTTCCCGACCGCGGTGTACGTTGCACCTCACTCCATGTCACGCGGTTGGCTGGACCTAGGTTTTGAAAGCAAAATAGCAGCAGATGAGGCTGCAGCAGTGTGCATAGTGGTCAACCTCCCCGAAGGGCAATGGGTCATCAAAACTAAATGCACCAGATGGACAAAATTGAACCAAATTTTCCTCACGTTTGACTTTTTGCCTACTACGGTAAAACGTGACATTTTGGAGCAACACCTGAAAGATGGTCTCGCCATATATGGCGAAATACAATCTTTCGAAATGCAACGTTTCATGCTGATGCCACACCTGTGCACCGGCAAAGCCATCGCAGTTCTGACCCCATCTGAGGAGATCGTGAAGGACCTAACCCAGATCCCGCACTCCACCTTTATTGATATCACAGGGCACACCACCCACCCATTCTGGGTAACCGTGGACAGCGCGCCCCCATTTGCACCCACTGTGACGCGTTCAGCCATAAGGCACACGCGTGCCCCATTAAAGAGGGCGTTACATTCCAAGAGCACCCCTCGGCAGCCATGGCCAGCGGAGAGGCGCACTATGAACCAACCGCAAGCACCAAAGAGGCCTTCCCATGGGGAGCATAAGGCTGCTACCTATTGGTAAAGCCCATCTCCCCACAGGAGCAGAAGAAGGCCAAGCAGGCCCATAGGACTGCAGCCAAGGAAGCGGCCAAGGTCACCACCACCATCCCACACTCACAACGCCAGGAGGACATGGAGACCTTCGCGGTGGAAGCAACTTGGGAATCCATCACCCAATCAGATTGGGAGGCCCAAGCTATATGGGCCACTTAATCCGAGGATCCGATGGGAGATTTGATCTCACCCAATTGCTGTACCCAAGCCCCGGTTGAAACTGACTTGGGACCTATCCCAACTGAAAAAAAATTCTTTTGCCCCACTTGACGGTGCACCAAACTTATCCGCACCGCAAAAAATTTGTCCGATGTTGGGAAAACAAAAAGCAAAGGCCAAAGCCAAGTGACTCTTTCCACAAAAATTAACAAAAACCCCGATAGCATTGCTGCTAATACCCGCGCTGCTGTGAAAGCCCGTGGGGAGCTGGAAGAGGCTGGTGGGCCAGGGGGCCCACCCCTCGCACCTAAGGTGTGATGGGGGAAACCTTCACTCTAGGGATGCTGAATATCGCCAGACTCAAGGCCTCCCCATCCCGGGCTAGGAAACTGAGTTTTTTACAAAATAATTTACCCGTGGATATCCTGGCCATCCAGGAAACCCACTGTCCATGAGGTTCCGAGGATACTTGGAAAACAATGCTCCTACCATCCCTATCCTTTTGGTTGAAGCACTGTGGGGTGCTAATTTAAAAACAATTTTTTCAAATTTACATCTTCAGAAACATTCCTAAATGACTGAGTGCTCGTTGTCACCTTCTCTTGGGCCAATGTTGCTCACACAATTGTCAACATTTATGCCCCAAACGGTGCACAAGAGCATCGGGAATTTTTCTCATCGGTCAAATCCCTCCCGCTACCCCCCAATTCTTTCCTAATCAGTGACATGAACTGTTGGCTAACCTCACCAACGGACCGGTGGCCGCCTTCACCCCATGCCCCACAGGGTCACGTAGAACTACGCGTTCTAAAAGCCACCCTTGGGTTAATGGATGCACTGCTGCGACATACCCCACTGCTCGAAAACATAATGCATCCCCACATCCACAACGGCCAATTAAGGTCCATGACCCACATTGACCTTATTCTAGCGCTGGCGAAATTCCAACCCCACATCTCCCACTTCAAAACAACGAAAATGGAATTCTCCGACCACCGACTGGTCTCAATAACATACCACTTACCCATCACAGTTGCAAAGGCCCCACATTGGTGCAAAATCTGCCCCCCAGAGCTTGCGTCGCCAGGATTTTCCATGTGGGTGGAAGAGGCAACTTTGGCAAAATCATTTGTTGCACCGTTTTGTGCAAACCCCATTTCCACATGGGCAACTTTCAAAAAAGACACCATCCGCCACTATCGCCATTTCTCATCCAGATGCTCACGAGCCACATCTGCGGTTATATCGTGTGTGCTGGCGGAATTGGCCCACTTGGAGTCCAACATTCCAGCCTCAGGATATAGCCCTGCATGGGGCCAGAAGTGGGCGGAGGCAGCAGCACACCTCAACGCACTTGAAAGGCAACACAAACATCGGGTTTGTGTCCAATACAGGGCCACACGCATCACTAAAGGCGACAAGTGCACCGCATACTTCTTCAAAAAAATTTTGCACCACGCCAGAGCGTGGCCTGCACATAGGTGTGAAGATCGGATAATTCTATCATGGACACACTGGCTGAAGTGGCAATCGAAACGCAAAGATATTACTCCAAGTTATACTGAGCTGAACCAATTCAGCCGGCCAAAATGGCGGAATTTCTTGACAGAGCTCATATCCGCACCATTTTCTGATACCCAGAAATAATAAATTTAATTACTCCAAACGAATTATGGACTACCATTCATAGTGTGCCAAACCAAAAATGCCCAGGCCCAGATGGCATTCCATATGAGTTCTACAATAAATATTTTAAATACATATCCCCATTGCTGCTAGCCTCACTCACCCAAAACCTGTTGGAAACGCGCCTCCTACCAGGAGGACATGAGGCTTTTACAGTCACACTCTTCCAGAAAGGGGATAGGCTAGACTTAGCCAACTGGCGCCCCATTTCTCTAACAAACACAGACACCAAAATTTTAACAAAAATCATGGCTAACCGTTTAGGGACTGTAGCATCTGCCACCATCTCTCCAGAACAATTCAGTTTCATCCCCAGAAGGTCGATTTGGGATAACGTGCACTCTGTGGCTAATGTGTGTCAGTCCACAGCCTCTGGGGCACTTGTATTCTTGGACTAACAAAAGGCCTATGATAGAGTAAACTGGGAATACCTTAGGGCCTGCCTCCATCAATTCCGCCTACCCCCCCGCTTCATAAAATGGGTAATGCTGCTCACAGAATCTGCGACAATGGCAGTGCGTGGCCCAGGCTTCCTAACGGAAGTAGTCCGCCCTCAAAGAGGCTTGCGACAAGGGGACCCCTGAGCCCACTCTTATACAACTTCAGCCTTGACTCACTACTGCGAAATGTGAATGCCCAACTCACTGGGGTCCATGTGCCAGGCCAAGCCCCAGTCAAGATATTGGCGTTCGCAGATGATTGTGTGGTTGGGGTGTCTAATAATCAAGATGCACGCGCGCTTGAAGCCCTCATCCAGGAATATTCCCGGGTAAGCAACGCGGCACTGAACGCCTCCAAAACTGAAATCATCCTCCTTGGTCGGTTTCAGAACTGCTGGGCCCCAGCAAGTAGTTCCCAACCCAGCCCAGCTGCTCACCCAAGTCCACGCCTTACTAACTCAAAACACACCGCTCCACTGGTGCTCCCCTTTGTGCCGCGACCTACCATAGGACCGGTACACCATCTGGGCGTGTGGTTGGAGGCAGGAGGATACGCGTCAGCAGTAATGGAGGGCCATATACTGGACAACGTGACGAAGCGAATCGCCTCTCTCAGAGCCCACCCTACTACCCTCACTGGCAGGGTTGTTCTTGCCAACTCTATGCTCCTATCCAAAGTCTGGTTTGGAGCCCACGCCATCCCCTTCTCCCCAAGCTTCTTCAAATCCCTGTATGCTTTGCTACAAGGTTGGCTTTGGTCAGGCCGCCCTCCACCAGTACGGCTAGAGGTCATGTTTGGCCCTCATCATCATGGTGGCATGGGCCTACTTGACTTCAAAGCCCATGCCGCCAAGATCCTAGGCACCTGGATTGCGGCCGTCACTGCTCCTACACTCCCATCCCAACACTGGTCCCGCGCGGCCCGCTCCAACTTCTCCTGAGCCTTGGGCCTCAACAACCCATCATACCCCCACTACCTGATGAAATACCTTGCATCACACACATCAGCCACAGGTCCTCACGGGACAAAAACCCACTACAAACGAATCCTACTCTCCATGCGAAGCGCAGAGTGGAGAATTCGTATTAGTGGACATACAACCCAAAGAGGCCGCCCTCTCCTCAGTTCACACAAGAGGTACAGGGGCTACCCATCCATGATGGCGTGATCCTCATTCGACCTCAAGTCCTATCCAGGGTGGACTACCTGGACATGATGGACATCCTTATTCCACTGAGACCCAAAAGACTATCTGGAAATACGCACACCATCCTCTGTTGCAGCCTCAAACCGTTCCCATGTGTGGCGCTGCCTGAGGCGGGTGTATCGTACAGCTGAGCACTCTAACGCTTTAGACTCATCCTGTGTCGTGTGTGGCCAGTATGGAACGCTGTTTCACCGCCTGGAGAAGTGCCCACCTCTAAAGTATTATGGCGCGAAGTCCAACGTCTGCTAGGCCAGGATCAAACACATCCCTTCAGTCTGTCAAGAGATATGTTTGCTTCATCAATGGCCTCCCCCTCCCACCCTCCCTTCATGCTCTGGTGGTTGCAATCGCCATGTGGACTATCCACACGATTGTCTTGGATGCCATTGCCAGATCCATCCCCACCCTCCCTGAAGCTGTCCACAGATTCCGGTCTCATTTGGTGGATCACTTTCAAGCATGGATGTTTGGATATCTCCCACCACGTCGCCAGCAGCTGGTCTCCTCCTGGTTCCCAGTCTGGTTCATCAAATCAGACCCCTTCCTCCACACGTGCTCAATAGTGGCTACGCCCCCTACACACGTTCCCTCCCCCTTCCCATAAGTGGCGTTCCCGCTGGCAACAAGAGATAGCATCGCTTCTCTGGGGTGCCTCACCTGGTACTGAGTTTTGTCTCATCTGAGTCATATTCGGAAGTGTCCGTCCCATGGTCAGCCTTCCCGCAATAAATTTAAATTTAAAAAATTTAAATACAGCTCTGGATAAACTTTTTCCAGCATTGGTGAAGCGATAGCTTCAAAGCACTTTTGATATGTCCTATGTCTGGGGGGTATGTTCAAAATTCAGTCAGTATGAGCTCATAGTGGGACGAGCTTAAATCATTATAGATGGCTAGCATTTTTGCATAATCTGACCAATAAACTTATCTAAATTTAAATAAAAAGAATTATTTTTGATAGCAATCAATAAATTTATATAGATTGACTAATAAAAGCAACCAAATCTAATAAAATGAATTACTGTAGATGGAATCAGTAAATTTAGTATAATTTGACTGATAAAATAAATTAAATTTAATAAAATGAATTATTAGTATATTAGTTTATAAGATACTATATATAATAGATGTACAAAGAGGTTTAATTTTATAGAGATTTGGAAAGGGTTAAAAACAATACATAGAGATAGTAATATTTAATAAAAGTAGGGAGGATACCCCAGTGATAGAGTATAGACCCTCTACCACTGCCTCCCGAGTTCGATCCCGGTAATGGACTTTGGGTAGGAGACGATTTTGACTGTATTGGTTTTGCGCGCCAATACCCCAAACTGAGATAGCGAATAGCAAAGGCGGTCCATGGAGTTCCTGGCCTATCATACGCCGCGCATGGAGGTTTTCCGGGTTTTATCCTCCTTTCCCATTTTCTTCACTTCCCTAATTGGTGCGGTATCATCCCCAGGTCAGCCCACCTCGAATAAAATTTAAATTTAAATTTAAATATTTAATAAAAGTAGGAAAAAGAGCCACTTTTAAAAAAATGTACTAATTTCTTAGGGGAAAGGAGCTAGGGGATAAGTTTTTTTTTGAAAAAACATTCTTAAATGATTTTTTGGGAAAAAAGAACCTTCTTTAAAATAAGCTCTAAAATGTATGATATAATTGAGAAATTATGCTTCCTCAATAAAACATTTTTTGAAGTTAGTGCCATGTTTTAACTGACTTATAGTAGTTATTTATATTTTTCATACTCAGTAGTATTTATTTTAAGTCACTTATAGTTTATATTTAGACCTAATCCAAATATAAGATATAGATTGTATTTATGGCTAAAATTCTATAATTCAGTTTAAATATGGCGCTGAATTCAAAAAGGGTTTTATTGAGGAGGCATAATTTATTGATTGTTTCATACTTTTTAGAGTTTTTTTATAGGAAGTTCTTTTTCCCAAATTTTTTTCAGTATGCACTTATATTAATATCTTGGTGAATAAGTTTAAAGTACGCGCCATTGTTGACAGTGGGGAACTAAAAACTATTGTATCTACTAGAATGGTAAAGGGAATGGTAATTACTCCCAACATATATCATCAGAAGTATGTACTGTGGGCTCACAGACTACTACTTATGATGGAGTGTGCAGTGCTTTACTGCTTAAATTCAGCTCACTGAGAATATCCTCTCCTGACATGTAAGCTTTTTCAAAGCTATAAATTTCTTATTGGAAATTCATTAATGTGGACTCATGGAGTCAAAGTTGATTTTGAGGATAATATTTGGAGATCCTTGGACAAACCCTTCTATTTTTTAATTAAAAATAATGAGGCTTCAGCGCCTTGAACTAATTATTTTGTCAACCTAGTGTTTGTAAAAATTTACTTAGGTTGGTTATTATTGGCAAACAACCCTAGTAATCTTTTTACTGCACAGGTTCAGTTTCTTGTCACTTTGTCCATGTTTTATAGTATATTAGATCATTGGTTGATAATAGTATGACAACTATTATCCATAGTTTAGTGTGAATTATTATATCTTGGCCCAACACTCAGCCAGTATTCCCAATTAAATACTTGAGATGTTGTGCTCTGAGGATTCTTTCCCTTGTTCTGTCCAACCCAATCTTCTCTGAGATTCCCTGGTGACAGTCTTTTTAGTCCAACACACAGTTTGCAGCAATCTCTGATTGTTTCTCCTTCTTCTCTAGATCCTCGCTCAGATCTTTACTCTTTTCACTAAGAGTCTCCCAATTATCATATACAGTAATATATCCTTGAGAAGAATAGCACAATGGAAAGCTGATGATAGTTTACTACTTAAACTATATAATGGATGAAACACTATAAAACTTTTTTCTGTAATATGATCTAATTATCTGTTTTTATTATGAGTGAATCCTAGGGAATTTATACTGGGGATTCAGCCATCTAACCCTTGGTTGACTCCTCTTTGATGAGAAGGCTGCCGTTGCCATTGAATCATCCACCCTCATCTTGGCAGCGATGGTCTTCCCCATATAGCTAAGATTCCATTGTTGGACATCATCAAGACCTAAACGGAAAGAGTTGGAAAACATGCCCCTAACATTTTCCTCTCGATCCAAGTGAACCAACCATATTTGGCTAGTTACCTGTTTATGTAATGGGATTTATTACCCATTAAGGCAGATCATGAACCAACTGATCGATTTGCTAGTTGCAGGTGGCATCACTCGCCTCACAACTTGCTACCTATTCCCAATCTGTCAGTTATGAAACCTGACTGATCCCATTTGTTACACCTGAAGTTAATCACTATCAGATGCCCCTATTTCATCAGCAACTGCGCCCAATGAGATATTAAGTATTACATTAATGAATCCCCCCTCAGGTTGATACCATCTAGTACTAAAAAAAGAGATCTTAAGTATTTGTCCAGATCGATCCCTGATGGATATGACCAGGAAAATATCCCAAAATCCCCCAAACATAGTTTCTCTGAGACTTGGGCCAACTGATTTCCACTTCACTTCGCCTTAAGAAAATATCCCCTACTAATTCCTGGTAATCTAGCATGCCTGGAATATGGGCAAAAATCCCAACACACCCCCCATCTTGCCTAAATTTCTAGCAAGAAAAGGACTGGGGCATTTGAACAACTTCGGACACTCAGTCAAATACTTCATTGGCTCAAGCAGAGTATGACAACAATACTCAATGCTGCTCAGGATGACCTTCAGCATGCGGAGCTCTTCCTATTCCTCCTTGCTACCACCTACTCAGAGCGCAGTCCCCACAATCTACTGTTGTGCCAGGCTGATCAATTTACTAATGATAATATTATTCCCAGGATCCAGCTTTCCCCCCATCAGGGCATATGACCCTCTGTCATATTCAGGATTCTTGGTCCAGCATCCTTGATTTCCTGATTTTCTCCTCATCCTAGACAGGAGATTCTTGCCGTCAATGTTTGTTTTGTGGCTCAATTAAACATACTTAATTTTTATTCTCCCTTGTTATTTATCTCACAACCTCTTGGCTCAATTCATTCCTAATTCTTCTCTTGGAGAGCTTATCCCATTAATTTCGAGATAAATTTCTCCAAAATTGGAGCTTAATGGATTGTATAGTGCATAATGTTGACTTCCATATAAGTCCAACATCCCTCCTCTTGTCCAGCTCATGTCAAATTTAGAGTCATGATACAAGGAGCTTCTAAATATTTTTTTCTGATAAAGACCTCTGGTTTTACAGCAGATGATTTAGGATGCACAGCGGAACCTCTTCTATGGTCCTTCCTGTACTCATACACCTAGTCTGGTGCCAGCATCTAGTCCTTCCTTTGAATTACCGGAAATGGTAACCAATCCCTCCAAAACCAGGCTTTTCGATTGTTTCAAACAACTCTCAGCTGATTCTTCCTCTGTCATTGATTCCATACTTGTATTTTGCAACTCTCCTGGATTCAGCTCCTCTCACAGATGCACTGACCATTGTTGTGATTCTCCGGAGATTATGCCTTACACTCTTGATCAATCTTTTCTTGCTGGGTCAGATCTGCTTCCTGAGTTCCTCTTCTGACTTATACTCTATTACAAACCTGCTGTTCTGGCTATCAAGCTCACCATAAGTAACAGTATTCATTTCAAGCTCCCCTAAACAGAATTATGGGCCCAAGTCACCAAGGCTTTGTCCCTACCACTGAATCCCTCTGGTCTTGATAACATCCTGGATCAGAATACCATCGCCTATGCTCTTCACTTTGATGGCCAAGTTCTTCAAAGTTGGTCCACTAAGCTTCTAGCCTCTTCTGGGTTTCACCATTCCTTCAGCTTCAGCTTCCGAGAACCCCATAGTTTTTACCTGCAGGACGCCATTTGCTCCCTGAATAACTATCTCTTCGCTGGCGCTTCCTATCGGTATCTTCTGCTGATGGCATTAGTAGGGGGCATGATTTGGCAACCACCATCAAGCATCCCTTGTTCGCTGCTGGCCCATATGTCCAGTGTTCTTGATGAAGCCCTTCTTCAGGCACTCAAGACTAATCTTCTGGCCCTGGTACCATATTGGGATCTCTCAGAGTTATTCGCCAACTGGCTCTTCTTATACTGTTGCTTTCCTCTCCGCTCTGGGGTTTCAAGATTGGCTTCTTCCAAAATTTCAATTTCCCTTACCTTATTTGCTTTCTCACAGGGCTCTGCATCCGCTCAAAGAACGTGGTTTCATGTAGGTCTATCCCTCTCTAGCATCCAATCTCACATCAATGTTGACAGGCTGTTCATTCCTACCATGATCCATCCTCCCTCCTTAAGAGGTGACATAGGCGAATCATCCTTGTATTGAGGACAATTAATAAAAATAAAAATTATAAAATTATAACTTCTTTACCGCTCAAAGTCACTTTTGAGCGATTTTAAATTTAAAGTTTCATTTATCCACAGCCATCTGCCCAAACCTATTCTTTGATGTCCTTGGCTCCGCCGCCTGCCACCCCAGTGTGGGGCAGCAGTGCACCCCCACCTAGCATTTTCGCCCCGCGGGGAAGCGCGTTTGGATGGGCTCAAACAGCCCGCCCGCTGCTTCCAACCATTTTGTCCCCCCACGGGACTTAGCGCTCCACCTGGCGCGCGTCCACCCTTCTCGCCCCCATCCTCTTGCCCTCCCTCGCTCTGCCATTCGCTATTGCCTCAGAGTGGACTATGGGCGTTTGTTCCCATATGCTAATAAGGCAATTATTGAGCTAGCCACTGCGGCCTTTGAGCCAGCTGGCTTTATAGACTTCCGCCCTTTTAAGGGCTACTTTGACGTTGGGTTCTAATCTGAGGAGGATGCTGAAGCGGCAGCACAAACTCCTCTAATTTATAAAAAACCCCCATTCCCACAACCCATACTCGCCTCCCTTTAGACACCACGCTGGTGGTATCCTTTGCAAATCTCCCATCCCACCTTCCACCCCAGGTTTTGTATGACCAGTTGGTCGCGGGGCTCATGGCTTATGGCACTCAGCCCAACCTCATCTTTGCCATTCCATCTGTGCGGAGCGCCTTGCTGCTCCTCGGGCAACAGCCACCATCATACTACACCACCCTACCATAGCCCAACAAATCCCACCTCGCGCTAGTGTGGCTGCAGCGCCTGATCATTTCTTTTGGGCTCAAGTCGATAATAGTAGGCAGATTTGTTCCCTCTGCTTTGGCCTTGACCATGCAAAGAGAGCGTGCCTTCAGGCCAAGTCCGCTGCTGCGGCTTCTGGACCTCCTTCTGGAGGTTCAGTATGGGGCGCTTTGCTGCCCCCTCCCACCCTACAATCTCGTTCAGTGGACCCACATGGAAAATCAGCCCCCCCAAAACCTTCAGCCTCACTCTCCCACCTAAATCTACCCCAGCCAATCAGAGCAATGCTTATACCACCATTGGCACCCAAGCAGCTGCCCATTCGCCCAATCCCACCCACCCAAATTTGAACGCCATTATTCCAGTGAACCAAAATCCATGGGATCTATTGGGTGAAACTGATGAATCAGGTAATGTCCTCATTAGTAAGCATACAGGTCAACCTCTCTGCCAAGGCGATTATGGTCGGGCAGAATTTTTTCTTCCTGACTTTGATGAAGCCCCTACCCCTCGCCATTTCGTTCCTCTGCCCAATACAGCCCCCTTCCAAAGTGATCACCAGCTCGCCTTGGCTGCGGTGGCCTCTCATCACTGCCTGAAACTAGCACCGCGGTGGCCCAGTCAGTGGCTCAGCTCCAGCTTGGCCTGCCCACCCTCTTCTTCCCCCCCGACTTCTCTGAATCTCCCTGCAGTGACATCTCAAAACTATTTGATGATGCTGAAATTGCTGTTATGAATGTCGCAACGATTGCTTCATTCAACCCCTCAGCCAAAATCACCCGCCACAGTATCTCCTTTTTCACCCAACTTCCTGAAGCCCGCAAAGAAGCTGAAGTTCTCCTCGCAGCTTTTGTTGAAACACTTTCCCATCATTATCTTGATGCAGAAGAGGAAAACTTCTACTACGCTGACCTCAACCCCCACTATGTGGATGCCCCAATGCCCTGGCTCTCTGCTCTGATCCGGTACTGTAACCAACATCCCTTGATCAAGGTGGGTCTTTCTGAAAACCAACCCCCCAACCCCTCCTCACCCTCTGCCATGGTGGGTTAGCAGTTTCTGCTTCCCACCTGGTTAGTAGTTTTGTTTTGTCATTTTGAGTGTTGTGTTTGGTACTGTCCATCCTCTGGTCAGCGTACCTCGATTAAATCAAATAAATTGAGAAAAATTATAAAATTATATCAGTTTTCTCTATGTGGTTTATAATCTTTTCCAATAGCTTTTATCAATTTTTTATCCTTCTTTTTTTACATGGTACTTGACCTTATTTCAGTTCAGAGGTCCATCTTTTTATTTTCCCCCTATCTCAGTCCTGGGTACTTAAGTCTTCCAGTTTTCTATGGTTCAGAGGTCCTTTTTTCAGACTTAACCATCTAGATTGGTTCAGGGATTCTTTTTTTGGACTTGAACTAATCATCAGGACATAACCAACTTAATGGTTCATCAGTCCTTCAGGAACTCTTTTAATTTTTCATCAATCCATCTCTTCAAGTATTTAGCATGTACTCAATTCACAACTCTTCCATCCAAGGTATTCTTGATGGAGTAAGCATCAGTCGTCATATTGGCGATAACTTCAAATGGACCTGACCACAATGCATCTAGTTTGTTTTTTCTTCCAAAACCATGCATGTCGTAATAGGCAACTTTTTCGCCTATTCAATATTCTGCTAAGGCCAGTCAGTTCTTATTGTCCTTCCTTTTGCTAATATCCTTTTCTTCAATGTAGTATCAGATGCTTGCAATTGCATATATATCAGGATGCTCTTTAGTCAGTTCAAATAATGTTTGGCACTCATCCCCAATGTTGGTTCCAACACTAGGTATAAAATCGGTGGCAACGCGGCCTTCCTCCCATATAACAACCCAAACGGCATTTTTCCTGTCGCCATATGATGACTGATATTGTAGGCGAACATCACAAAACTCATGTATGTTCCCCACGCGGAAGTTCTTCCTGTGACCAGCTTCCTCAGCATCACAGTCAGTATCCCATTCACTCATTCTACCAGTCTGTTTGTCTCCAGCTAATAGGGTACTAACATGACTCCTCTGATCTCCATTATCTCATTAAGTTGCAGGATCACATGAGACGTGAAGTTTGTCCCATTATCTCTAAGCAGGACTTGTGGGCATCCATTTTGATATACTACTTGACCCAGGATATACTTCACAGTGCTGGTAGCATCTACTTGAGACAGGGCCTTCATCTCAATCCATCTCGTCTGATGGTCAATAGCAACTATTATGTACTTGACTCCCCCTGTGCTCATTGTCAGCGGTCCCATCACGTCGATGGACACCATATGCCAGGCAAATCCAGGGTGGACCAGTTGGTATCCAGTTGTATTCGTATGTGGCTTGTGCAGCTGGCACTCAACACAACAAGCTAGATAGGTGGTGACAATTGTAGTTATATTGACTTCCAGTAGTACTGGAAAATATGATCAGTCATTTTTCTCAGGCCTCCATGCCCAACAACCTTATGAGTAGCTTGAATGATAGCTGCTCTTTCTGATGGCTTTGGGAATAATAACCGCTTCCCATTAATCATCTTAAGCACTTTTCCATCCATGATCTTGGTGTTTTCCATCACTTTTCGAAGTGCACCTTGGATTTCTCAGGGCTCGCAACCCCCAATTTCTCTGTTGACCATTCTCTGGAATAACTCATCTTTCTGTGGGTATACCATCTGGACCATTGGTAACCACAATAAGCCATCCGCATTCTGGTGAGAAGCCCCCACTTAGTGGACAATCTTGTAATAATAAGCCTGTAGCTTAAGTGCTTATTGGGCCAGTGGTCCTTCTGGTTATCTCAAGTTGTGGAGCCAATGCAACAAGGAGTGGTCCATCACCAATTTAAAGTGCATTCCATGTATGGACATCCAAAACTGCTTACAGGCATAAATGACTGCAAGGCATTCATGCTCAGTTACGGTGTAGTTCCTCTAAGCAGCTGAGAGTGTCTGTCTCACATATGCCACCAGATGTTCATCTCCAAGTTCATCTACTTGACTTAATATGGTGCTGATCGCCATCAACAAAGTATCAGTTTGTATATTAAACTCTCCATCAAAATTCAAGTATTTCAAAAACAGAGAATCTATTAGATACAGGCGTAGCTCATCAAAGGATTCCGGCGCTTCTTCATTCAATATGAATATTTTTTCAGATCCTTCAACAGATTGAATAAGGGCTTGGCTATTCGGGAAAAATCTTAGATAAATCTTTCTGTAGTATCCGACCATCCCAAGGAACACTTGGATGTCTCAGACACTCTTTGGCACAGCCATCCATTCTATGGCTTCTATCTTCTGGGCTTGCAGATGCAATCACTAGAGTTGATCATGAATCACAGATATTCCAACTCTTTTTTAAAGAAATGACACTACTTTGGCTTAATCTTCAAATTAGCTGTTGACAGTCGCTTGAATACTTCTTTCAAATAATGTAGATGATCAGTAAACGTCCTATTGAACACATTGATATCGTCCAAGTATACCAGGACACATGACAACATCAAGTTGCTCAGTATAGTGTCTATGGCCCTCTGGAACGTTAAATGGAGAATTGCATAGACCCTGGTGCATCCTTGCTGGTTGGTATAGCCCCTGCGCTGTAATAATCGCACTTTTTTCTTGGTCTTATTTTGGCATATCAATTTTCCAATATCCCAGAATCAGATTCATCATGGAGAAATACTTCACTTCTCCCAATCAATCCAGTGCATCGTTTATTCTTGCTAGGGGATATTAATCCATCTTTGTAATCTTATTCAGCTTTTGGTAGTCTATCACCACCCGATTGGAGCCATCATTTTTCTTCACAATTAGAATTGGACTCTCTCAGGGACTCAATGATAATACTAGAAGCCCATGCTTCACTAGTTTGCTGATTTCATCTTCCACTACCGCTTTGTCCACTTTTGACCATCCAATTGGTCTCATCCTGATTGGCAAATTTTCCCCAATGTCAGCTTTGTGGATCACATCTCTTGTGCATCCCAAATCATGGTCGTCCTGAGCAAATAATTCCTGATAAGTTTAAAACAATTTGAGCACCTCCTCTTGCTGGCCTTTCATCAGATCAGTGAGTTGCTCTTGATCAACCAATAGGTTGATACTCTCAGTTACACCTGCCGGTAATCCCATCTCATCAAGAGAGTCCCAAAATCATGGAATCTCCTCAATTTGGCCATCGGGATTTAATGAACAAACATGATGATCTGATTCTTCCTGATCTTCATTAGATTTCCACTTAAATTCACCAGGAGAACTCAAGTTTCTCTATGGCCCAGCATTATTATCCCAGGAGCCACCCAAGGCTCCACTCTGGACTTCTTCCAGGGGCTTCTGACCTCCCCATACAACAGCTCAGGTATCTCCAATGTTAACCCCGTGTCAACTATCATCTTCAATCCTGGCGGTATGATTCTCTCATTCTTGATCCTAAGTGGAAAATCTCAGTTCTCTGGGATTTCCGTCGGCATTTCTTGTCACTTCCTACCAACTAATTGGTAACAAATTGGGACAATGACATTATTGTATATTAAATTGATGAAGTTGTTTCTCCTATTCAGTGAAGCTTCACCATCCTTCTGATATACCATTGATAACTTCTGACCCAATATGGTCAACGTATTATCCTTAAAGTTACATTTAACTCCATAATTGTGTAGAAACTCCATTCCGATCAGAATATCATAGTTTTGGTTGGCCAAAACTATTGCTGGTGAAGATACCACCAATGACCTGAATTGTAGTGGCAATGTGCTATACGCTCCACAGTATATGGTGGTGTTTGACCCAGCTGTCTCATAATCCTTCTTATGTTCTAGATCTGGTGAGATCTTCATCCTCTTTACCAGCTTGGTTGAGACAATATTGATGGGCGCTCCGCTGTCAATAATTGCCCTCACTCTCACTTGATTCACTTGTATTTCTATAAACATACACTCGGAGTATTACAATATAGTGTTTACTGAGTGAATAGCGGCTTTATTAGCTGAATCAAGGGTGTGAATAATTTGCACTGATAAATCAGGAAATGATTCCTTTATCATGTTATAGGGATTGACAAATTGACCTCATCTAATTGGACTTCAGATATTTCTTTAGGATTATTGGTGGTTTTCATCTTGTCCACCAGTTGTTGGGCGTATGGCTGGGCAACTTCTTTGATTATCTCTGGGTCAATTCTCTTCGCCCTGGATCTGGTCACAGAATTTACATTCAAATTGACCACTTTATACAGCTGATCCTGTTCATCATCTATGAACAGATCGCTGATATCATTTTCCTCAGTCATGATTTCAGGAGAAACAGGATTCTCTGAAGCTCTAGACTGTTCCCCATCTAGGTTGTGGGCCCTTTTCCTGATTCCTTGGTGGCAGCTGACTCTTTCGCCTGGACCACGTTGATTTGATCCTTCAGCTTTTTACAGTGCACGGCGAAATGTCCTTTCCAACCACATTGGTAGCAGACCTTTTCCTTCTTATTCAACCATCTGAATTCTTCAGGTTTATTTCCCAGCACAGTTTGGTTGGTCATTTCTTTAGTACCTTTATTCCCTTCATGGGATTCAAATTGCATACTAGATTATATTTGAAGCTTCTATTTAGACATCAAATGTCACTCTCAAAATCTTAAAATTATCTACCATTTGCAAGTTAGTTATTTCTATCACTAACACAGAAGATATCATGCAATGAAAATTGTGATAGGGCTGAAGGGCCACTTACAAAGCGATTCTGGCATCAAAGTCATCCAGCATTTTTGCTTCAACCAGGATCTGCGACTCCTGGTAAACTGATCCACGAAGCTTGCTAGAGACTCATCTTTATGGAACTGGATTTTAATAAACTCCTGTTTGCACTTTGACATGTATATCAGACTCCCAAATTCTTTCATGATGGTCACCTTTGCCTCAGCATACGACCAGCTGTCCTCATCCAGGTGAGTTAACACTTAGTTCTGACATTCAGTGTCTAGGCAATTCATAGGCAATGACTTTTGACGATCCTCATAGCCATACATGGTCATATCAAACAGTCAGAAAAATGCTGAGGCATTATCCTGATGGAACATTGGCAATTTTGGCATTGCCTTAAATTTGACTGAGTTATCTCTGGTCAGTTCTCTAGGTTTGGCAACTCAGATAAATTGAGGAATGACTTCAGGCGTTATCTCTGAAATGGTAGCAAAAGAAGGCGGCATGTTCCTTGGGGTATTTGACTTCCCAAGTATTGTGAAGGACTTCTTTCTTTGGCATTGCTTTCGATATCTGGCTCACAATCGCATTTGTGAGTTTTAAGCTCTTCCACCTGTTTAATCTTTCACTATATACCCGTGCTGAAATTTCTCAAATGAACATGATCCGCTTCTCACTCCATTTTCCGGTATAAGACCTCTCATACAAGGTCCCCTTTTTTCTTCAACAAAGTTACTTTCCCAAGTAACTCGTTCCTGAAACTTGCAACATTATCTATCCCTTCCTCCACCTTGGCAACTTATTCTTCCAAGGCTGCAAATATTCAATGATCCGCTGAGTTTAGGGCATTCTGATTAACAGTGGCTAACTCCATCCACATCTGCGTAACTTGTATTTGTATGACATTCTTATAAATTCTTCAACTCAAATACCCCTCTGTAGTGAGCACCGACTTGTAAAAATTTACTTAGGTTGGTTATTATTGGCAAACAACCCTAGTTATCTTTTTACTGCACAGGTTCAGTTTCTTGTCACTTTGTCCGTGTTGTATAGTATATTAGATTATCGGTTGATAATAGTATGACAACTATTATCCATAGTTTAGTGTGAATTATTATATCTTGGCCCAACGCTTGGCCAGTATTCCCAATTAAATACTTGAGATGTTGTGCTCTGAGGATTCTTTCCCTTGTTCTGTCCAACCCAATCTTCTCTGAGATTCCCTGGTGACAGTCTTTTTAGTCCAACACACAGTTTGCAGCAATCTCTGATTGTTTCTCCTTCTTCTCTAGATCCTCGCTCAGATCTTTACTCTTTTCACTAAGAGTCTCCCAATTATCATATACAGTAATATATCCTTGAGAAGAATAGCACAATGGAAAGCTGATGAAAATTTACTACTAAACTAATAATGGATGAAACACTATGGAACTCTTTCTGTATTGTGATCTAATTACCTGTTTTTATTATGAGTGAATCCTAGGGAATTTATATTGGGGAATCAGTCGTCTAACCCTTGGTTGACACCTCTTTAATGAGATGGCTGTCGTTGCCATTGAATCATCCACCCTCATCTTGGCAGCGATGGTCTTCCCCATTCTAGCTAAGATTTCGTTGTTGGACATCCTCAAGACCTAAATGGAAAGAGTTGGAAAACATGCCCCTAACATTTTCCTCTCGATCCAAGTGAACCAACTATACTTGGATTGTGACCTGTTTATGTAATAGGACTTATTACCCATTAAGACAGGTCATGAACTAACTGATTGATTTTCTAGTTGAAGGTGGAATCAAATTCCCTCGCATTCTGCTATCAATTCCCAATCAGTTAGTGATGAAACCTGACCAATCTCAATCTGTTTACCTGATAGTTAATCACTACCATATGCACCTATTTTGTCAGCAACTCCGCCCAATGAAATTTTAAGTATTTGTCCAGCTCGATCCCCAGAGGATATGACCAGGCGAATATCCCAAAATCCCCCAAATATAGTTACTCTGAAACTTGGGCCAACCAATTTCCAATTTGCTTCGCCTTAGGGAATTAACACCTAGAAATTCCTGGTAATCTAGCAGGCTGGGAATATTTGCAAAAATCCCAACAGTGTTAAGGACGGTTTTGTTCCCATGAATTTCAGTGGATTAAGCCATGTATGTGGCAGTAGTCAACCAGAATGTGGAATCTAAGGGAATTTCGCTATGTGCTAATCTTGACTTAACAATTCCAGTGGGGCATCAGATAGTATTGGAAGCAGACGATAGTTTAGAAAACCCCAAGGATTATATGTCAAGCTCTTTGCGCCATATTTTCTTTCCAAGTTGGAACATGTTGTCATCCCTGGGATTATCCTCCCTGATCATGGCGAAATCTAGATACTTTTTAACAATCTGTATCTTTATTCCATGCAAATAAAGAGGCATTCAATCGTCACTTTTGTCCATATTTTACCATTGAGGAGGTATCCAACGTTGGGATCTTTGCCCACCTTTCAATCCTCCTAGATTACCTGTGTATAACTAATGGATAATTTCTGATGGTAGGTGAATTGGATATCTGTTGACGCTGATTTTTGGGCTAATAATGTTCAGTTGATTTTAGGTAATTCTCCAGGTTCAGATCTGTCAGTGATTTAAGTGAATGCTTAAGATCTCATTGGGCAGAGTTGCCTATTAAATAGGGGCATCTGATAGTTGTAAATGATCAACTATCAGGTGTACCAATTGGGGTTGGTCAGGTTTCATCACTGAGCATATGGGATCTTAATGAGCAAATTGCAAGGTGAGTGATGTCGCCTACAACTAGAGAATCAATAAGTTGGTTTGTGACCTACCTAAATGGTTAAAGAGTCACATTACCTAAGTAGGTCACTCATCAGATATGATTGGCTCGTTAAGATTGAGCGGAAACGTTAAGGACACGTTTTCTGACTCTTTCCATCTTAGGTCTCAAGGATGTCCAATAAAGGAATCCTAAACAGATGAAAAAGACCATTGCTGTAGAGATGTCGAAGGGAAGCTAATGGCATCGTCTGCCATTTCATGGCTGAGGCGCCAACCAAGGTTTGGGCGCCGAATTCCCTCTATGAGTTCCCCTGATAATTCACATTAATAAAAAACATTCTAGAAAACATTCCAATATATATTATAAAAGATCAATATTGTATTAAGTTCTATTCACCTTCAGGAAATTCTGAGATGTGCAATAATTATGGACTAAATTGTCATATAAGAGTTTGGATCAAGGATCCTTAGAAGATATGCTTAACTTAGAGGGAAATTTCCGCAGACTCAACGTGACAAGAAGAAAGTCCTTAGACTTCTGGATCTGTGCGTATCAAGTAAGTGGATAAGGAACAAAGTCCATACAGTTGACATCAAGAGTATTTCGTGGAGAAGTATAGGTCTAGCATTGAACCATAACAGGTTATTTATTCAACTACAGATAATAGTCTTTGTTGAGCAGTTGACTGGACCTAATCGTCAGATATTCAATCATATCAGATATCAGCAATTATGGTCCAGGTGTATCCTAAGTATATCCAAACTTGGGAATTGCAGCCTAGCAATTTCACTTAATTATATTTGACTATGATGATGCAGGCTCGAGGGCTTTGTTGGTTAGGTCAGACTTAGAAAAAGTTTTGACTTAATGACTTGGGCACATGGGCTTTGTTGGTCAATGTTGAAATTAGTTTGTAATATCAGTCAATTTTTCGATCAATACAAATAATTATTAATTAGTGATATGAATCACCTTGGCATGTGCTGCCAATTGCATGTGAAAGTTAATCAGTTTAGCATTATGAAGACATAATGAAACACCATCTCAAGAATGATGACGGTGTTTACACTGACCCTGAGGCTAATCATGATGCCTTGAGTCAAAGTATATGTAGACGTTCTTATAAACTTTTTACATGGTTAAGTGCCACTGAAATTAAGTCGTCATGGTTAAGATGTGATGAACATTAAACCCTATAAATAACCCTTAAGTTGACATTAATAAAATATATTCAACTACCATACTTTTTTATAATTTAATATATAAACTTATTTGTGTTTAGTAATTTCTCTTGTATTAGTTGGCTTTTACTTGGAATCAGTAAGATCAGGGCAGCATGCCATCATCCAAGTAAAAATGACAGGGAACACGAACTAAATACTACTAAGAAGCTATAATAAAAACTCTAATCACCATCCTGTCTGTTGTCTTCACACAATAGATGCTTGAAACTGCATTTCACACCTGATGAAGAACCAGCCATCATACAAAGCCCAAAATTCAACAAATGGCGCTCATGGCTGGGACTGCAGATGGCGACCAGTATCAACGTTTGAGCGATCAAATTTCGCAGATGAAGGATGAATACACCAGAAAAATCAATGATCTCAATGATGATATTGATGCTACTAATGAGTCAAACAATAATCTACATGGAGAATTGAACCAGTGCAAGAAGGCAATAAAAAAAGGACCAAGTGATTTCCACCTTGCAACTACAAGCTACTAGCCTGAATGAGGAAATAGCTAAATTAAAAAATAAAAACCTGTAATCATGTCAATTGGAAAAACAAAATCAACAAGCGAATTCAAACTCTAGACAACGGGCATTGTCAGTGTGCTACAACCCACTCAACTGGAAATTCTTATGAATATTATGAGCATAAAGCTTCAGAAATAGCTACTGAAATGGACGCTGGGCCACGTTGACAACTGCCTATCAATATGATTGCTTTGGTCAACACAAACACCTCAAAATGGGCTACAATGCCCCAACGCCCTAGTACGCCTGGTTCTGGTCAACAAAGGAGTAATCGTGATAACCAGGAATGGGGAAGCAATAATTTCAAACCAGCAAACCTGCTGGCCTTTGACAAGAACGGAAGTATTACCACCTTCATCAAACGCTTGAAATGGCCATGCATGGGGCCAGCGACCATAACAAATCAGCCACCATGATTAACTGCTTGGATGAGTGAAGCATTGAGTTGATTATGTCTCACATAAACAAAAATCCAACATATGCCAAAGTCAAGGAGGCCGTGATTCATGAATTTGGAGGTCCAGAATAGATGTTGACCAGAAAACCCAAGTTTATGAACATCAGCTTTAAGAAAGATGAAGCAATTGACGAATTTGTGGATCAATTCTATTGTGAAACTCAAGTTCTCTTAGGCGCGTGGGCTATGGTCAATTTTGACACCAAGATTGCACTAGATCATACAGTAGAACCTTACCCTAATATATCAAACACTCTATTGCCTGATTTCGTGCAAAACTTGCAACATCTGAATTGGTTGACTATTTATGCAGATGCTCAAAAAATTATAGCCCTCTTATTACTGGATACATATTGGGAACCGCTGCCTTTGCTAGAAAGTCGTTTGAAACCAATAAAGATTAACGCCTCACAGCCAGTGAGTGAAATTACTTGCTTTAATTGCAAATGTAAAGGCCACTATGCTTCCTGATGCCATCAGCGAAATGTCAATGTAGTCCTTCCCAATACCATGCAAGAGGAGGGAAAATAACAAGCACAATAGATGCGGGACGCTCTATTGTGCCTACAACACCAGTCCCACCTGATTGACAAGCAAATGATGGCCATGGGGCCTTGCTTAACAAAAAAATTAATACTCATTTAGTATCAAATGAAGATTCCTCAAACGTACATGTGGTAACTCGCTCCCAGAGTAAGGTTGTCACACCTGAAGCCTCTGAAGTAGTCACTAAACCCTATGTGCAACAAATACTTGAGAATATTCCAGCCATCAGGTATGGGGGAATGACTAAGTTCAAGGAAAGAGATTTAGTAGTATATTGTGACACTCATAGCGCAGGCCGCGCGCACAAGCTAACCTCACTTTGGAAGGGTCCATTTATTATATTGGAGAGATTGTCTTAAGATGTACATACCATTAAGGATCAAGGCAGCTGGGTTGTGAATCGAGTACATGCTAAGTTCCTTCATCCATATCATAAAGAATAATAAAAAAAGAAAATAATAAAAGTATATATATAATGAAAATAAAAAGTAAAAAAGAAAAATAATAATAATTGCAAGCCATAGAGTTTATTTCATAGAATTGATGCCTCGCTGGCATTAGAACTAGGTACCCCTTTATTGGTAGGGGGAAGAGAGTATGATCAAACCAGAGAAGTCTACCCTGACAGAGATTTGCTAAGCCCAAGAAAGCTCGGCACCAAGCACGCTGGCCCTGTTGGCTTAGGAAAGGCTATTGAGATAATGTTCAAACTTTGAGGAATGCGAAAAGTTAGACGTTGTGACCCAGGAAGAAGGGTACCCACCACTTATATCCAGTCAAGGTGGGGGAAGTGTTGATTAATTGACTGGACCTAATCATCAGATATTTAATCATATCAGATATCAGCAATTATGGTTCAGGTGTATCCTAAGTATATCCAAACTTTGGAATTGCGGCCTAGAGATTTCACTTAATTATATTTGACTATGATGACATGGGCTCAAGGTTTTGTTGGTTAGGTCGGACTTAGAAAAAGTTTTGACTTAATGACTCAGGCATGTGGGCTTTGTTGGTCTATGTTGAAATTAGTTTGTAATGTCAGTCAAGTTTTCAATCTAATTGTTTACTAATTAGTGATATGAATCACCTTAGCATGTGCTGCCAATTGCATGTGAAAGTTAATCAGTTTAGCATTATGAAGACATAATGAAACACCATCTCAAGAATGATGACGGTCTTTACACTGACCCTGAGGCTGAGCATGATGCCTTGAGTCAAAGTATATGTAGACGTTCTTATAAACTTTTTACATGGTTAAGTGCCACTGAAATTAAGTCGTCATGGGTAAGATGTGATGAACATCAAACCCTATAAATAACCCTTAAGTTGACATTAATATATATTCAACTACCATACTTGTTTATAATTTAATTTAAAACTTTTTTGTGTTTAGTAATTTCTTTTGTATTAGTCAGCTTTTACTTGGGATCAGTAAGATCAGGGCAGCATGCCATCATCCAAGTAAAAATGACAGGGAACACGAACTAAATACTACCAAGAAGCTATAATAAAAATTCTAATCACCATCCTGTCTGTTGTCTTCACACAATAGATGCTTGAAACTGCATTTCACACCTGATGAAGAAACAGCCATCATACAAAGCATAAAATTCAACAGTCTTCATACTATATTAACAAACTATCAACTACTATCAGACCATGAAAATTGTGTACATATTGGACCTGTGCAGTTAACAGTTGGGAGCTTTCAATAGTTTAAAACCCAGAATCTTAACATTTGGAACTCGCAAGAAGAGTAGCCAGCTACCAGCCCTTAACAATTATGGAATAGTTCCCAATTTTTATCATCCAGTATCTATGATTTTCTATTTAGACAAACTGGGGATCAAGGGCAATGCGCTTCAATTGGTGCTTTATCTGGTACCCCAAAATGTCTTACTGGGTTGACAGAAGATAAAAAGTACCACGCTTTGGCCCTATATAATAAATATTGTACTATGCTTGCTAAAGATGACCATGATTTGGGGTCTGCACAGTATGTGCTACGCCGGATCAATACCAGGAATCATCCACCAATTCGCCTCCATTCCATTAGATATTAAAGGCCGCAGATGAAGTTGTTAATGCTGAAATTACTCAGCTAGTGCAACACGGAATGCTAGTGCCCTCCAAGAGTCTCTGGGCCTCTCTGTTGTTAATTAGTAAGAAAATGGATGAGTTAAATCGCGTTATAATAGATTACAGAAGCTTAACAATATCACTAAAAAGAATTCATATCCTTTAGTATGCATTGATGATGCGCTAGACCTCTTGGGCAATGCGCAATATTTTCCAGTCACGGATGCAAAATCCTGGCTACTAGCAGATAGAGCTGCCCAAGGATGAAAAGGAAAAATGTGCTATGATTAACACTCAGGGCCTCTATCAACCTATTAGAAGTCCGCAGGTTCTGTGCAACGCCCCACGACCTTTCAGTGGGCTATGGATAGTATTCTAAGCATATTAAAATTTCCTGAACCTTAGTTTTTTACTATATTATATTTTCTAGGCCGTTCACAGATAATTTTCAACACCTAGATGAAGGTTTCCATCAGCTTGCCAAAGCTGATTTCTAGATCAGGCAGTGTAATTGCAATTTCTTTTTGTGAACAGCTGAATATCTGGGGCTTGTCATTCAATAATCTTGGCTTACAGCACATCCAGTACTGGTTGAAGCTATTGAACGTATGGCAGGAATAATTAGCAAGCATGATGTTTAAGTGTTTCCAGGAATAATTAGTTATTGCCACTAATCTGCAGAGAATTTCAGTATATTTGTGAACCACTGTAACACCTTCTAAAGACCAGAGTATCTTTTGAGTGTAAGGTGAACTGCCAATTAGCCTTTGGTAAACTCAGGTTTCACCTTACCCAAGCGCCACTGTTTACAACCCCAATATTAATAAGCCATTTATTGTTTAAACGAATGCTTCTTTCACCACTATTGGGACAGTATATCACAATTTAATGCAGATGTAATTGAGTGCACCATGGCTTACAGTAGCCAGACGTTGGATGTTCAAGGACAAAACTATATATATGGTAACAGAGAAGGAGTGTCTGGCAGCTATTTATGCATGTAAAAAATCTTGGTTTATGTTCAAAGTGTGATTTTCACTTTGGTAACCAACCATGGCTTTTTATGTTTGTTACTTCAACTTTAAAGAGCCTGAAAGGCGGTGGCTCGATAGGATTTAATATAGAAGCCTTCAAATACAAAATTTAGCACACCACGGCATAAAACATCAAAATGCTGATAAATTGTCTCTCTTATTTACTGTACCTTAGTGCCCAATGTGGCAGAGGATTTTCTCAATAAAATGCTAACTTAAACTTAAGGCAACGAACCAATGGCAATTCAGCTTTTTTATAAACTAATAAAGAACACTGTTGTTTAAAATATAAGCTTTAAAAATTCATTAATGATCACAAAAACTTTTGATACCTCGGCCAGGGGATGTACTGATATTTTTGGGTCCCACAAGGTGACGAGGCATGGAGATTTTAGAAAGATATTTGAGCTTTTTAAGCAGCGTCACTATAGGAAATCTATGAATTTTGATGTATATGAGACTCAGTAATGTTGTAAGGAATGTCAAGTGGATGGCTGTTGGGATTTTTGCCCATATTCCCAGCTGACTAAATTACCAGGGGTCGCTAGGGGGATAATTTCATATAGTAAAGTGAATTGGATATTTGTTGATCCTGCTTTTGGGGTAAAAATGTTTGGGGGATTTTAAAAAAATTGCCTGGGTCAGATCTGTCAGAAAACTTTTCAGGGTGAATGCTTAAGATCTCGTCAGGCAGAGTTGCCAACGAAATAGGGGCATCTAATAGTTGATCAATGATTAACTATCAGGTGTACTGATTGGGATTGGTCAGGTTCCATCACCGACCAATTGAAATTTTATACTAAGTTTTGAGGCGAATGATGCCACCTGCAACTAGTGAATTGATCAGTTGGTTTAAGACCTGCCTTGATGGGTAACAAGTCCCATTACCTAATTGGGTTTCTTTCCAAATATGGTTTGTTTTCTGAAAAAGATATAAAAATGTTAGGGACATGTTTTTGACTCTTTCCCATTTTAGATCTTGAGGATGTCCAATGATGGAATCCTAGCCAGGATGGGGAAGACCATTGCTAATGAGACAATGATGGGTAATTCAATGGCAACAGCTGTTTTTCATCATGAGGTGAAGACCAAGGGTTGGGCGCCAAATTTCTACTATAAATTCCCCTAAGAATTCACTTAATAAACACACACTTTACCAGTAATTAGTATGATACAATATATAATTTACCAGAATCCATTTCTAGTTCTATTTTTCTCTAGGGAAATTAATTCTGTGTGCTTTAATTGAAGACTCTTTAGGATAAAGAGTAAGGATCTGAGCGTGGATCCAGAGAAGAGAAGCTGAGCTGAATCAGGGATTGCTGCCAAATTTGTGTCACCATAGAGAAGCCGTAAATGAGGATCTGAGCGTGGATCAAATTAGGCGGTATAAGGGAATGAATCTCTATCAAGGACATCCTAAGTATTTTTGAGGAGGAATACTGGTCAAGCGTTGGACCAATTACTAGTGCTTTAATCTTCTATGTTTAATAGTCTTCATACTATTATCAAATGAATACAATTTACCATCAGACAACATGGAGAATTTCACAACACCAAACCTGTGCAGTTGATCAATTTAGGGGTTATCAGCCATGAATAATCAAGAAAATCATAAATTTTAACAATTTGTGCTCACTACAGGGGTGTAGTTGAGTAAAATACTAGGATACTATATGATATAAGGACGAAATAAGAAAACTTTGGACGTAGTTGGCAGCCAAAAACCAGAACGCCTTGAATTCAGCGGATAATTGAGAATTTGCTGACTTGGAGGAGAGAGTTACTAAGATTGAGGAAGGGGTCGAGAACGTCACTAGTTTTGGCAATTAGTAACTTGGAAAAGTAACGCATTAAAGAAAAAAGAAGGATATTTAGTTTCAGAAGTCTTATTCTTGAAAATGGAACATGAAGCAGACCGCGTTCATTTAAGAGCATTCAGCGCAGTTATAGAGTGGCTGATTAAGCAATTAAGGAGTTGAAAATTTAAATATGCGAATATGGGCCATATGTGGTGACTGACGCCAACGAAAGAACTCCATGAACTCCAGTTGGAAAGGCGACTAACCCATGAAATATGACACCCGCTTTCACAGCCATTTTTTTAATGAGTCCTAAATTTTCTCCTTAAGTCTGCTGAGTAGCCAAACCAAGAGTGGTGGCTAAAGAAACCTTAGAGGAATATAAAGCAATTCTGAAATTACCTGCTTTCAATTGGGACAACACCCCTGCGTTTTTACAATTATTTGATATGACAATGTTTGGATATGGTAATCATCAAAAGGCGTTGACAGTGATATATTTCTTGGATACCAATTGTCAGAGCCTAGTGTTGCCCCATCTAGAGGGGGACAGCTGGTTGTACTCAGAGGCCAAGGCCATTATGAAGAATTTGGATGTCCCACATGCATGCCAAAGCATAAGCAAGAATTCCTGGGCATTCAATTACACAAGGATGTATGCTTAGCAAGTTTCGCCGATTGTTTTTACCAAGAATTGCAGATTTTGGTTGAAGCAAAAGTGCTGGATCATTTTCTTGCCAGGATCACACAAGTATCCCTTCAACCCTATCACAATTTCCATCAAATGATTTTTTCTGTGTTTGTAATGGAGATTATCACCTCTCAGATGGTGGATCATTTAAAGATATTGGGACCTACCTTTGATGCCATAAATAGATATTTCAAATCGAATCCAGTATATAAAATTTGAATCCCACAAAGGGGACTGAGGGGGCTAAGGAGTTAAATAACTTAACTGTGCCAGGAAATAAGCCCAAAGAGTCTAAACAGATCAATAAGTAGGAAAAAGTCTGTTTTCAGTGCGGAGGATTAAGACATTTCGCTGTGCACTGCAAGAAACCTAAAGAACTGATTAACATGTTTCAAGTGAAAAAGTCTAAACCCACACAGGAGTCAGAAAAAGGGCCCATGGCCTAGACGAGGGACAGTATAGAGCTGTATAAAAAGCCTGTTTCCCCAAATATTATGCATGAATAAATTGACATTAGTGATCTGTTCATTGATGATGACGTGCAGGATCAGCTATATCAAGTGGTCATAAAAGATGTGAATGTGTAACAAGATCCAGAGTGAAGGGGATTGACCCTGAGATAATTAACGAAGTTGCTCAACCATACATGCAACAACTGGCAGACATGATTCAAGACGCAGATAATCAGAAGAATTAACTGAAGTCAAATTAGATGAGGAAAACCTTTCAATCCCCCTTAACAATTAAGGAGTCATTTCCTGATCTATTGATGCATAGATTCAAACCCTCAATTCAGCTAATAATGCCACTATACACTTAGTGAATGCTATTTTATAATACTCTTAGTGTATATATAGATATACTAGTGAATTGAGTATGGGTGAAGGTGATAGTTGACAGTGGAGCACCCATCAATATTTTTTCTACCAAGCTGGTGAAGGGGATGAAGATCTCGCCTGATATGGAACACAAGAAAGATTTGGGACATCTGGGCCAAATACCATCATCTCATGTGGAGCGTATAGCGCTCTACCACTTTGATTGGATCCTTGGTGGTATCCGCTCCAGCATTACTTTTATCCAACCAAAACTACTGATAATCTGATTGGGACGGCTTTTCTACAAAAATACAAAGTAAAATGTAACTTTGAGGATAATACGTTGACCATATTGGGTCAGACGTTATCACTGGTTTATCAGAAGGATGAAGAAGCACCACTGAGTAGGATAGTACTTCATCAACCTGATCTTTAATGATAACAATTTCCCAATTCATTATTAACTAATTGGGCGTAAGCAACAAGAAATTCTAATAGAAATCCTGGAAATTGAGGAATTCTGCTGAGGATCAAGAGTGCAACAACCATACCACTGAGATCGAAGATAGAAAATTATGGGGTTGTTATTGGAGATACCAGAGCTGCTGTATGGATGAAGTTGGAAGCCCATGGAAGAAGTCTAGAGTAGAGCCTTGAGTGGCTCCTGGAATAATAATGCTGCGCCATGGAGAAATTCGAGTTCTCTTGGCAAATTTAAGTGAAAAACTGATGAAGATTGAAAATAAATAAAATTGTCACATGTATTAACCTAGTCTCAATGGCTGAATTGAGAAAATTCCAGGATTTTGAGACCCTTGATTAAATGGGACTACCAGCAGGGGAAACCAAGAGTATCAATCTATTGGTTGATTGAGAGCAACTCACTGATCTAACGGACAGACAGCAGGGGGAGGTGCTTGAATTATTTGATAAGTACCTGGAAGTATTTGTCCAGGATGACCATGATTTGGGATGCGCAAGAGATGTAATTCATAAGGCTGATACTGGGAATATTTGCCAATAAGAATAAGACTGATTCAATGGTCAAAGGCAGATGAAGTGGTAGTAGATGAAGAATCAGCAAACTAGTGAAACATGGGCTTCTAGTTCCATTGTTGAGTCCCAGGGAGAGCCCTATTCTTATTGTGAAGAATAAGGACGGCTCTAATTAGGTGGTGATTGATTATCAGAAGCTGAACAGGATTATGAAGAAGGATTTGTTCCCACTACTAAGAATCAATGATGTTCTATACCTACTGGGAGAAGCAAAGTATAATCTGCAATGGATCTAATAATGGGATATTGGCATATCAATTTGCCAAGAGAAGATCAGAGAAGTGTGATTATCACCGCGAAGGAGCTTTATTGTCAGGGAAAAGCCTGACATGAATTATACCCTGTTATATCAGTTCTTATTGATAGAATATATGATATATGTAATCAGATTAAACAATCAAAGATGATAGCAGAGTCACATAGCAGACAAATAATGAGTCAGACGAGTCGATTCAAGCCTATCAAATTTGAATCAAATATTGGAACACCTGGGGCCAGGTCTTAGTAGTCCTAACTAGGCAGTTGACTACTAGTCTAAGCTTTGGTTATCTGAGATAGAAAGAGCCTAAAGAATCTAAAGCTAGATAAGAATCAAGTAAGCCCTAAAGCTAATTCAATTAGTCTGAAAAGTGTATATAAGCTGAATATTTCTAAAATCATTCCTTGCAGTTATTAAAGTTAAAATGCTTCTAAATACTTACTTGAATTACTTGCTTGTGATCCTTAATAAAGTACAAGGATCTTTATTATCAAGCATATATCAATTAACCAACTCTGAAAATCAAATAATTTCTCTAACGCAATTTCACAATTACCCACTGTCACTGGTATCTTGGCCCTAACAGGGGTTGGTCTAGCTGAAGCTCTAAACCTATCTTAGGGCCCAACAGACCTTTATTCACATCTTTCTATATTTTTATCCGCATCCTTCCCTCATTATACTGAACTCTTATCTCAGGCATGGCAAGTTAACGAGTTGCTATGCCAGACTGGTTTAAAGATATTCCAGTCCCTGACATATATTCCAACTGATGAGGATGCCCCAGGGTCTGTGTAATGCGCCTGCGACGTTCCAGAGGTCCATGGACGCCATAATAAATGACTTGAAGTTGTTACGCGTCCTGGTGTACTTAGACGATATAAGTATGTTCAGTAGGACATTTACTGACCATTTGCACCACTTGGAGGAAGAATAAGAGACTATTGGTGGCCAAACTGAAGATTAAGTCAAGGAAGTGCCACTCCTTCAAGAAAGAATTAGAATAATTGGGATCCATAATCAACTCTAGTGGACTGCAGCTGCAATCCCAGAAGATTGAAGCCATAGAGAAAATGGCGGTGACAAAGAGTGTCCAAGATATCCAAGTGTTCCTTGGAATGGTCAAATACCATAGAATATTCATTTGGGGTTGTTGGCGCTACACTTCTTTTGAAAGCCAGGGTTTGCAGTGGCTCAAAGCTGGAAAATCGGAAATGAGTACTGAAGAGGAAACAGGGAAAATAAAGGTTAGTTTACAGAATATTTTATTAATTCAAAAAGCTTTGATATTTATAGGGTGCATTGGGACTCGATGCCTTCAGGATCTTTGGAGCCTCATCTGATCAGGATCTTTACTAACCTTCCAGAAAGGCCTCCTCAAGGGCGTCCTCAATGGATATTGTCGCTCACCTTACTGAGAAGGTGGAAAGCCCGCTCCACGTGACTCATTACTAGGTAAGGATGATCCAGAAAAAGTTTTGTCTTGGCTGGAATCAACAACTGATTTTGTACGGCCAGATTTGGAAGACAGGAATTCAAGACGATTTTCCTCTTGAATACTGACTTGGTTTTGCAAGAAATGCTGAGCCCCCTTCCATTTGTAGAAGGATCTTAAAGAAAGTTTATTTGGAGTGAAGAGGCCTAGAGATCCTTCGATGAGTTATGCCAGTACTTGATAAAATTCTCCAATTTTGAAATATCTGAATTCTGTTTGAGAATTTATTATACAACCAATGTTTTGTTGATGGCAATCAGTGGCGTATTAAGCCAAGTAGATGAACTTAGGGATGAACATCCAGTGGCATATGTGAGATGAATACTCTCAGCCTCTGAGAGGAATTATACTGTGACTGAGCATGAATGCCTTGTAGTTATTTATGCCTGTAAACAGTTTTGAGTGTATATCTATGGAACGCACTTCAAAGTGGTAATGTACCACTCCTCGTTGCATTTGCTACACAATTTACAAGAACCAGAAGAACAACTGGCCCATTGGGCACTAAAGCTACAGTTTACGATTATGCTCTGTCCACCATGCTGGAACTTTTCATCAGAATGCGGATGGCTTATTGTGATTACTAATGGCCCAGATGGTATACCAGCAAGCAGATGAGCTATTCCAGAGAATGGTCAAAGGAGAAATCAGGAACATGCCCTAAGATATTAAGGTGTGCTTTGAAAGGTGATGGAAAACACTGAGACCATGGATGGACAAGTTTTTATGATCGATATAAAGCAATTACTATTCCCAAAGCTGTCAGAACGATAAGCTATTATTCAAGCCACTCATAAGGTTGTTGGGTACAGAGGCCTGAGAAAAACAAACTATCATATTAGCCAATATTACTACTGGTAATCCATTAACTACAATGTCGCGGACTATCTAGCTTTCTGTGTGGAGTGCAAGTTGCACAAGCTTCTTAAGAACACAACTGGGTATCATCTTATCTCCCTGAATTCTCCTGGCAAACAGTGTCCATCAACGTGATGGGACCACTGACAATGAGCACAGGGGAAGTCAAGTACATCATAATTGCAATTAACCATATGACAAGATGGGTCAAGATGAAGGCCTTATCAAAAGTAGATGCTACCAGCACTGTAAGGTTATCCTAGATCAAGTAATATACTGACATTGATGCCCACAGGCTTTGCTAAGTAACAATGGAATGAATTTCACATCCCATGTTCTCACAATTAAATAAAATAATGGGAATCCCTGGAGTCATGCCTGTAACTACCAGCCAGAGAAAAATGGACTGGTAGAACGAGTCAATGGGATGCTGGCCGCAATGATGAGGAAGCTGGTTGCAGGAATAACTTCCGCTTGGGGAACATACCTGAGTTTGGTGATGTTCTCCTACAGTATCAGTCATCTTACAGCAATGGGAAAATTTTCAGTTTGAGTTGCTATATGGAGGAAAGCCACGTTGCTTCCAATTTTATATTTGGTATTGGAACTAACATTGGGGTGAGTGCCAAGCAGTACCTGGACTAATTGAAAAATACCCTAATCAAAATGCAATTGTAAGCATTTGATACAACTTTATAAAAATAGGATTTGGGCAAAAGTGAAGGATGATAAGAATTGACTGGCCTTATCAGAATACAGGTTAGGCGAAAGAGTTGCCTATTGCGATATGCATGGTTTCAGAAGAAGAAACAAATTGGATGCATTGTGGTCAGGTCCATTAAAAAGTAATCGCCAAGATGGCGATGGACGCCTACTCCATCAAGAACCTCTTGGATGGATGGATACTAAATTTGGACCATGCTAAGTACTTAAAGCGGTGGATCAATGAAAATAATAATGAAAAAAGAGTTTTCAAAGGACTGCTGAAACATTAAGTTAGTTATGTCCTAATGATTTGGTTAAGTCTGAAAAAAGGACCGCTTAACCAAACTAGATATTTATGTCTTAAAAAGATAAGACATCAGAACCATATAAAACCAGTAGGTCTAAGCATACCTAGGAACCAGTTTGTGGGAATAAAACAAAATTATGGACTGCTTAACTGAGAAAAGGTCAAGTCCCATAGGAAAAAAATAAATAAATAAAATATTGATAAATATCTTGAGATAAAAAGATATTAAAAACGCATAGAAAAAAGATACTTTTTATAAAACTTTATATTTATTGGTTATCCTTGACTTAGGGATGATTCCGCCTATGTCGCCTCTTAGATAGGGAGGATGGATCACTTTAGGATTGAACAACCCATCGAAATTTATGTGAGATTGGATGCTAGCTAGGTCTATAATTACTCAAAACCAATTTTATTGAATGGATGTTGGTCTTTGCAAGAAAGCGACTAGGGGAAGAGAGATGGAAATGTTGGAACATGCCAAATGTGATACCCAGTATTGAGGAGGGAAGCAACAGAACAAGAAGAAGCAATTAACTTATAACCCCAAGTAAATTTTAAAATGGCACTGGAGCTGGAAGATTGGTCTTGAGCACTTGCTGACTGGTTTTATCAAGAACACTGGACATATGGGCTGGCATCAAGTAAGGGATACTAGGCGGGGTTGCAAAATCAAGCCCCTACTAAAGCCATCAGTTGAAGATACTGATGGGACGCGCCAGAAATGAGATAGTTGTGCAGAGAGAAAATGGCATCCTGTAGATGACGACTACAAGCTTCTAGGAAGTGGAAGCAGAATGAGCAATGAAAGACAGAAGATGCTTGAAGCTTCATGTCCAAACTTTGAATTTCTTGCCTGGCAATGCAAAGAGCATAGGCTGCAACGTCTCAATCTAGGATGTTTTTGAGATTGGAGGAGTTCAGAGCTATGGAAAAAGCCTCAGTTACTTAGACACTCAGTTCTGCATAGGGGAGTTCGAAATGTTCGATGTTTCCAATTGTTAGTTTAGTTGCCAAAACAGCTGGCTTGTAATACTGGCCAAGTTAGAAAGGAACTCTGGAAGCAAGTCTGATCTGGCGAGAAATGAACAATTGATAGTGGAGGGCATTGCTTCAGGAGGTTTAACCATGATGGTAGGAGAACCTGCGAATGGAGCTGAATCCAGGAGATTTTTGAAATCTAACTCAGAAATCAACGACAGTGAAGGATTGGCTGAAAGTCATTCAAGACAATCACAAACCTGGTTTCATTGGTGTTGGTTACCATTTCCAGTAATTCCACGGAAGGATTTGCCATGGGTACTTGACTGGGAGTATGATTCCTGGAAGGACCATAGAAGAGGTTCTGTGCATAGATCAACTCATCAGCTGGGAGATCCAAAGGTCTTTATCAGACATGATATTAAGCAGTTGTTGTTACCAAGACTCTAAATTTGACATATGAGCAGGATGAGAGGGGGATGTCAAACTTATATCTAATCTACATTATGCAATCTAAATCAATTAATCTCTAATTTTAGTGAACTTAATCTCAAAATTAATGAGATAAGCTCTCCAGAGAAGAATTAAGAATGATATGAGCCAAGAGGTTGTTACAAGAAAATAACTAGGGCGAATATAAATGAGCATTCTTAATTGCACTGCTAAACAAACATTGATGGCAAGAATCTCCTGTTGAAGATGAGGAGAAAATCAGGAAATTAAGGATGCCGGAACAAGAATACTGAATATGACAGTGGGTCATATGCCCTGATGGGGGGAAACCAGATCCTGGGAATAATATCATGATGAGTAAATTGATCAGCCTGGAATAACAGAAGGTCATGGGAGCTGTACTCTGAGTAGGCGGTAGCGAGGAGGAAGAGGAAGAGAGCCACATGCAGAAGGTCATCCTGAGTAGCGTTGAGTACTGATCACTTTACTCCGCTTGAACAAAAGAAGTATTTAACTGAAAGTCCAAAGCAGTGTTCTCCTGACCCAATTCTTTTCTTTCTGGAAATCTAGCAAGATGGGTGATGTGTTGGGATTTTTGCCCATATTCCCAACTGACTAGATTACCATAGGTCGCTAGGGGATAATTCACAATAATGAAGTGAATTGGTTATCAGTTAACCCTAAATTTTAGGGGTAACTATGTTTAGGGGATTATAAGTTATTTGCCTGGTTGGATCTGATAGGGATCAATCTTGGTGAATGCTTAAGATCTCGTCGGGTAGAGTTGCCAACGAAATAGGTGCATCTGATAGTTGATCAATGATTAACTATCAGGTGTACTGATTGGGATTGGTCAGGTTTCATCACCAACCAATTGGGAATTTTAGACTAAGTTGTGAGGCGAGTGATGCCACCTGCAACTAGTGAATTGATCAGCTGGTTCAAGACCTGCCTTGATGGGTAACAAGTCTCTTTACCTAATTAGGTCTCTTGCCAAATATAAATGGTTTGCTGTGATCTATATGAAAAAGTCAGGAACATGTTTCTGACTCTTTCCATTTTAGGTCTTGAGGATGTCCAATGATGGAATCCTAGCCAGGATTGGGAAGGCCATCGCTAATGAGACAACGATGGGTAATGCAATGACAACACCTGTTTTCATCATGAGGTGAAGACCAAGGGTTGGGCGCCAAATTTCCACCATAAATTCCCCTAAGAATTCACTTAATAAACACACACTTTACCAGTAATTAGTATGATACAATATATAATTTACCAGAATCCATTTCTAGTTCTATTTTTCTCTAGGGAAATTAATTCTGTGTGCTTTAATTGAAGACTCTTTAGGATAAAGAGTAAGGATCTGAGCGTGGATCCAGAGAAGAGAAGTTGAGCTGAATCAGGGATTGCTGCCAAATTTGTGTCACCAGAGAGAAGCCATAAATTAGGATCTGAGCGTGAATCAAGTTAGGCAGTATAAGGGAACGAATTTCTAGCAAGGACATCTTAAGTATTTTTGAGGAGGAAGACTGGTCAAGCTTTGGACCAAATACTAGTGCTTTATCAGCTATGGATAATAGTCTTCATACAATTATCAAATGAATACATATTACTATCAGACAACATGGAGAGTTGCACAACATAAAACCTGTGCAGTTAATCAATTTAGGGTTATCAGCCATGGATAATCAAGAAACCCATAAATTTTAACAATGGCACTTACAAAAAAATACATCTGATCAATTAGTTAAGCCAAAATTTGCTTGAACCAGCTTTTCTATTGATTTGGTTGGGCATATGGCCATTATATCTGGTCAATTTAAATTCTATAATCGTGGCCATTGATCACCTCACCAAGTGGGTGGAGGCAAAACTATCTTATTCTTGGGGGCCAGACTATAATGAAAATTATCTTAGAAGATATTACTTTATTATCACGGATTCCCCAGTTTCTTTTGTCAGGTAAAGGAACTAATTTTACATCATAAAAGATTTCCAAACTTAATGATTTGATGGGTATATATGGGGCATTGGTTACATCCTATTACCCTGAGACTAATGGCACTGCGGAGCAAGTAAACAGTACCCTTGTTGGAAATTTTACGCAAGATAATTATGAGCAAGGCGTTCAGCAGGAATCCTTTCTTGCCTTCTGCCGTTTTTTATATTAGTCATATAACTCAGCCACTGGGCAATCAACACTCACTTTACTTTATGGGAAGCAACTGGCGTTCACAACATATATCTGTGCGTTGCTTAAGAAACTGAGAGCCCTGATACTCATCTGTAGAACCAGATCAGGGCCTTGACTCAACTTCAGAGCGGAACATAATCTAATGCGCTGGCTCAAAAAATTTGATCTCAGTAGCTCATTTACAAGGGTTAGTGGATCTTACCCCACTTTGTTGTTAGAGGCTTGGTTTTATATTATATCAACTTTGGGTTTGGATATTTTAGTAAGTTGGAGAAGATATGGATAGGCACTTTTAAGATCATTAAAGACATCTACTGAAGCCTACACTCAAAAAGATCTTTTTAAGGGTCACTTAATTAAATAGGTGAATGCTAAGTTCCTCAAAAAAGAAACTCTCTTTCCGCTCAGCGTAATTTTCTGAGCAATTTTACAGTTAATAAAAACTAAAACCCAATCAAGGGTGGTTAGCCAAGCGGGTAAAAATACTTCCACCCCTAGTGCAAGTTTTGAGTTCAAAACCTGTACTGGCTAGAAAACATTCTAGGTGAATTATATTTGTCCCAAGGCCGACCTACCTCAAATAATTGAAAAGTAAAACCCAATTACCCGCTGTAGTTTCACTATGATGTCATTGGATTCCCCGCCAGCTGCCCCAGTGTGGGTCAGCAGCGAAACTCCACCTAATGTTTTCTGTCTGACATGAAAACATGCTCAAACTGGCTCACCCAGTCATTCCAAACTCATGGGACAATTCGTTCCTCCCAAGGATCTTGACGCCCACCTTGCGTGATCCCAAGTGGTGCCCCACTGCCCCCTGGTGCTCCCTTGGAGCAACATGCGTTTTGGCCTTAGGGTCAAATATGAGAAACTTTTCCCATATAAAAACCAAGCCATTATTGAAATGGTTCAGGCGGTGATGACATCAGCCTGTTTTATTGACTTCCGCCCCTATAAGGGGTATTTTGATTTCAGCTTCACTTGTGAAGCTGATACTGCCACTTCAGCAACAGTACCCCTGGTCTTCCAGGATAAACCTCTTTCAACAACATGTACCTGGCTCCCAGAGGACACCACCTTGGTGGTTCAGTTTTCTGGTTTGCCCACCCACCTCCCCCAAAGTGCTCCACCAGGAGCTGATGGAAGGTTTGGAAGCCTATAGCTCTAACCCCATCTTGCAATTTGTGGTCCCAAATGGGGCCACACGCCTCTCTGGGTCTTGGGCATATGCCACAATCTGCCCTGAAACAAACTAAATTGCCCCATCAATTCCCCCTTGTGATGCTATCCCATCTGCCCCCAACCATCCATTCTGGGCCCACATAAGGGGCGGACAATAGATTTGTCCATCCTGTTTTGAGTTAGACCACTCAAATTGCAAGTGTTCATATCTAGCAGCTTCTGATGGCACTGATATTTTTTCTGACAGCCACCAATCCGCCGCCCACCCTGCGCCAATTCTGGCATGGGTACAATCCTATATCCGCCTCCCCCAAAGCCTGTTGCTGCAGATGCACCTGTAGCCACCAATTACCCTCCACCGTGCCACAGTGCCACACATGATTCCTCTAATCAAGCACAGGATTGGACCCCAGTCCAATACCATGCAACATCCAATAAATCAACCAATTTTTAACCATATGCCAATTCCTCAAAGCAATTTTTCCAGAACCGCTGGGAGTTTTTGGATGAAATTGATGAATCAAGTAATATCATCAAAGAATCATCGCTGTAAATTAACCAGTTCTGCACTGCAAAATGGGATGCAGAATTTCCCCCACATTTATATGCCCCAAAGCCAAATGCTGAATCATTCCACAGCGACCACCAGCTTGTAGTAGTTGCAGCCGCCAAAACAGATTGCCATCCCCTCTGCAAAGCTGCCACTAAATCTGTTGCAGCACTCGCAGGAGGTGTCCACCTCCTGTTATTCCTGAAAATCTTACTCCAAAAAGTAAGACTAACATAAAACAACTTCACAAAAATGTCACCAAAACTATCCAGAACGTGGTGACTGTTGCACAAAATCCTTAAGCTAAGATCACCTGAACCAACATTGCAACATTCATTAGATTACCAATTTCCTACATCAAAGCCAAAAATGCTTTAGCCAAATATATTACTCCATTTTTATGGTTGGCAATTACTTGGAAATACTAATCATCAGTGATATTAAACAACATATGGCTGATGCCCCAACGCCCTTGATATCTGCCTTGACATGCACCCTACTCTGGGAAGAGATAGCTGCTGCCAAAGATGAGCCCCCTAATCCCCCTCCCCTTCCACCATGGAGAGATAAGTGGTTTCTGCTGCCCACCTAGTTGGTTGTTTTGTTCAGTGCGATTCATTAAATAGCTCATCTGGGCGTTTTGTTTGAATCAAATTAATTACATTATTTTTAAATTAAGTTTTTAGTTTGGTAATGTCCATCTCCTGGTCAGCTTACCTCGGTTAAATATAGTTTTTCAAAAAATATCAACAGAGTTTGGGTAAATGGCCCCAAGTTCCCAATGAGTTTGTTGACCCCACTCTTGTTATTCCCTGATGTTTGGTCAAGTGGGTGGAAAAGTTGTAATTGATTTGACCAACCATCTGATATTATAATTATTTTTTACTTTTTTTCATTTATAACTAGATATAGGTTTTAGTCTTTCATTATTAAAATATAGGGCACACAGACCATGTATCTATTTGTAATACCTAAAAAACCAAATTTGATTTATTAATGATAAATACGCTGATCCTTTCATTTCTTATAATTTTGATGTTCAAATAAATCCTTAATCTCTGCTCTTGTAATCTAAATTTTTTGATAAACACAATGCCATGGCTACAAAGTCAATTTCACACTTATATTCTTTTAAAAATCTTTTGCCCCGCAAAAGCATAAAATTAGTTGAAATTAGGGACCTATCATAAGTAAGGCCAACCACTGGAATTTCATTGGCAATTAGCATAATGACTTTTATGGAAATAATCTAAGCCTAAGCATTTTCTGTCTTAACCTTAATTGGATATTATTCCTTTAGTTGTCCTAGACTAAGTGCTGCCTGGTAGCAAGAATTTTCTCAAAAAAGGATTCTGGTAAATGATAAGAGCTCATCTGAGAAGGATGGTTATGTGGAGGGGGATATTTTTCCAGAGGGAAGCTACGTCCATTTTACTTAAATAAAATTATGATGAGTGAGCTTGCTAGTCACAGGAAGTAGTAGATACTACAGTATGCTCATTTGTTTGCAAAATAAACCCTATTATTGTTAAAAAATGTTTTTTATATTTATGTTACCCAGTTGATGTCCTCAAACAGTAGTTGTTTGTTTTGTGTGATAGTACCTGTAAAGTTTAAATGCAAAGCCCTAGCGCTGATTTTGACAAAAACTATGGGAGTTAGAGTTCAATTAGGCTTGCTTCCAAGAGATGAATCAACTCTTTGACAATAACTTATCATTTAGCCTTTAAACGTCATTACACTTTAGACTTGAACGGGATGGAAGATATGGTGGCCATTCTATGAAACTTCCTTTGCACAATCCATAGTCATTTGTTCCATTTCTGAAGATGTTATTGAATTGTTGGGACCATCTAGTACTAAAAAAGATGTTATTGAACTCATTCAAGAGCTCATCTAATACCTTATGCTCCTTGTTGTTCACATCTACAAATCTTGGTTCATTGAAATCTTTAACAGAATGTACTGATTCAATGACATCAAATATTGTCAATCTGATTTGGCGACGACTTTTCCTTTCTCTACGTGGATAGGCTTAGAACTGATGTTCAATAATATGACAGTCAGTTCTCCTATGAATTTGCTATCAAAAAACCCAGGAAAAACTCTTGGCTTTTGCTCTATGATCCCATCACGACTTTAAACTTCAAGTATTGAGTTCAGATGTATCTTCACACCGATTAAGAGTAACATCCATTGTTGTTTGCCTGGTCTGATCTCCATGGCCTCAGTTGCGCTCAGTGTTAGATCTTCTCTAAGCTAATTGTATCAGGTATTTGTTTAAGAACCTTCTCCTTAAGGGTGCAGTGTATTGGGTAGATTGACATAAAGTTTCCACCAAGCATGTACCCTTCTTGCGTGGCTTGTCATTGTTGCAATTTTGGCTGCTACTGTATGAGATTGAACAGGTAAAATTGACCTAGAAAAAGATATAAGTATGAGGACAGTATACCTCAATAATAACTATAAAGCTCTAGAAATTAATCCTTTAATAAAATGGTCGACAACTCTGCTTTAGTCTTTAGGTGTACATCAAGCATATGGGATCTGACATAATCCAAATAAACCTCTCCCAATCATCTGTAGTCTTCTGATGTACTTCAAGCGTTGGAGATCAGGCGTAAAGACAAGTCCACGGCCTTTCAGGATTAAACAATCTCAGGTAGTTCATTTCTGCATTTCTCCCTTTATTCCATAGCAAGGACAACTAAAATATAATCTAGCCTCATGTCAGTGAGCTTTCCTTACATCTCCCGAACCTTCTAGAGTTTTCTTTTTCTGGTCCTCTAATAACTTATGGATTAAGCTACCTGAAACATAACACTAAACTGTCCAAGTTAGGCACATCTTGTGTTAAACTGTCCAGCACTGGTAGCATTTTGACAATTGTTTGTCCAACATTTGTAGCATATTTAGAGGTTCAATTGACAGATAAATTTAAAACAAATCCAATAAAGTCATTTATATTTTTTGACATTTGATCTGGGCTTAACCTGATGAACAAAGTTAGATAATCTTGACAGAGATATTCGATTTTGATCTAGTAAATCAATTGGGTAAATAAACTAATGGGGAAATACCCTCTTTCCACTCAGCGTAGTTTTCTGAGAAAATTACATGAATTAATAAAAGAGTAAATCTTAATCACCCGTTGTAGTTTCGCTCTGATGTCCTTGGATTCTCCGCCAGCTGCTCCAGTGTGGGGCAGTGGTGAAACTCTCTCCGTCATTTTCTGTCTAGCAGGAAAACGTGCTTGGACTGTCTCACCCAGTTATTTCAAACCCATGGCACAATTTGTTCCTCCCAAGGATCTCGACGCCCACCTTGCTCATACCCAAGTGGTACCTCGCTGCCCCCTGGTGCTCCCCTGGAGCAACATGCGCTATGGCCTAAGGGTTGACTATGGGAAACTATTCCAATACCATGACAAAGCCATTATTGAAATGGCACAGGTGGTGATGACACCCACCGGATTTATAGATATCTGCCCCTATAAGGGGTATTTTGACCTTGGCTTCCAAGTGAATCTGATGCTGCCACTGCAGCAAATGTGCCCCTGGTATTCCAGGGCACCCCTCTTCCCACAACTCAGATCTGGCTCCCAGCAGACACCACTTTTGTGGTCCAGTTTTCAGGTTTTCCCACCCACCTCCCCCCTGCAGTGCTCCACCAGGAGCTGATGGATGATTTGGAAGCTTATGGCTCCAACCCCATCTTACAATTTGTGGTACCAAATGGGGCCACATGACTCTCTGGGCCTCGGGCATATGCCATAATTAGCCCTTAATTTAGAGAAATCGCCGTGTCAATTCCTCCTAACGCCATTATTCCTTCAGTGCCAGACCATCCATTTTGGCCCACATCAAGGGCGGGCGGACGATCTGTCCATCATGTTTCAAGTTGGACCACTTGAAACGCAAGTGCCCCTCCTTAGCCACTTCCAATGGATCAGATTACTTGTCTTCTGAAAGCCAATCTGCCGCCCACCCCGTACAAGTTCTGGAATGGGGTATGATCCTACCTCCTCTTACCCCAAAGCCTGTTGCTGCAGCTGCACCTGCAGCCACCAATCAGCCTTACCCTCGCCCCAATGCCACACATGATTCCTCCAATCAAGCATTGGATTGGACCCCAGTTTGATCCCATGCTTCCTCCAATGAATTAAGCAAATCTCATCTGTACACCTATTCCCCAATTCAATTCAACCAGAACCCATGGGAGTTATTGGCTGAAATCTATGAATCAGGTAAACTCATTGAAGAATCATCTCTGCAAATTGAGCGGTTCATTAATGCAGAATGGGATGCCAAATACCCCCTCAACTATATACCCCACAGCCAATTCTGAATCATTTTGCAGTGATCACCAGCTTGGAGTCATAGCAGTTGCAACACCAGATTGTCATCCCCTTCGTAAAGCTGTCACCAAATCAGTGACGATGCTCACAGGAGAAATTACTAACTGTTATCCCCAAAAGTCTTACTCAAAAGAGTAAAATCAAGTGAAACAATTATATAAAAATGTTAATGACGCCATCCAAAACCTGGTAACTGTAGCACAGAATCCAAAAACTAAGATTACCTGAACCAATATTGCCATGTTTGTTAAACTACCAGACGCTTGCATAAAAGCTGAAAAAGCTTTAGCTTTATATCAGTGCCATTTTCCTAGCTGGCAATTTTCATGAAATACCAATCAGCAATGTTAAACCACATGCCACCAATGCCCTGACGCCCTTACTGTCTGCCTTAGCATTTACCCTATTCTGGGAAGAGGAAGCTGCTGCCAATGATGAGCCCCCCAATCCCCCTCCCCTTCTGCCATGGAGGGATAAGCAGTTTCTGCTGCCCAACTGGTTGTTTGTTTTGTTTGAAGTGTTTCACATATTCTGCTCATTTGGGCGTTTTTTCTGAACCAATTAGTTACATTAATTTTTAGTTATAATTTTTAGTTTTGGTATTGTCCTTCCCCTGGTTGGCTTACCTCAAATAATTAAATATATAAAAAACTAATGGAACAGACCAAGTTTCAGAAACTGGCCATCCAGACAATGAGCGGATAGTAATTGATCTGCCAGATCAGCATCAATTTAAAATAAATGATATAAATTGGACAGGCGAAAATATTATTGAAATCTCTGTTAATGTCCTGATTGGTTTCGATCCATTATAAATTGGGATTATCTCGCAATTCTATTAATGCTTAATTATGTCAGGTAAAAAGCCAGTAACATACAGGATGGTGTAACAAAATAAAATTTATCTGCCATAAGATAATTATGACATGGGTTAAAAAATCATTAGATGCGGGAATTTAAGCCTAAAAATGATAGTAAAATCTATATGATGTTGATAATTGGGACTTGGATAAATGAGAAATAAAGGGATTAAGATATTATGGCCAAAGTTGATAAGGGGGTGGAAGGCGAGTCGGTAGGGCGTACGGCTACCAACCTGAAGGTTGCGGGTTCGATTCCCGCCCTTCGCACATCGATCGGGGTGCCAGCCGAAGGAAGCTATTGGCGGTTAGTAGGTATAATAACACGAAAACCTTACCCATGACGTAACCAGAAAAATTCGAGTCCCGATCCGGAGGTGAAAAAAACTTTCTACGACAGAGTTGACCCTGCTCAGGTTTCATGTCGATACTTTCTTTCTCTATTTCGGTAATGTCCGTCCCCTGGTCGGCTTGCCTCGATTAAATAAAAATAAAAGATATTATGGCCAAAGTTGATACCCTACTAATGGACAATCCCAAATTGCAATAGTCAACTTCATCCTTGAACACCAATGCAGTTGTTAGCTGAGTATACTCATGGTACTAATGGTGAAATCAATCTTAAAACCAAACTTGAGTATAAACTGGGTGCCAATCAAAATTTAGTAGAGGTTATTATCCATAGAGCCTGAACCATCAATTAAATGCGCCTAGACCACAATGGCAACTCTTAATATGCTCCTAAAGCGCACGTGACATCTGATCCATCTGTCAGGTACTATACAATATAGTCTATGTCTGGTATAGGCTTGGATTTTTTCATCAACTTGGATAAAATTTTGACAAGTCTCCAGAATCCAATATAGCCAAGATGAAATTTCTATGAATTATCACTTTAACCTTTGCAACACTCTTTCCAAGCGAATTTTCATGTCATCAAAACATTAATGGCTTTTTCAAAATGCTTCAGAGCTTCTCTCTTTGCTTGTCATTAGTGGTATCCTCGGTATCTGGTTCTATGCTCTTGAAGGTAGACATAACAAAACATCGATGAATCCCCCTTGGGTTGGGACCATCTAGTACTAAAAAAAAGGTAGACATAACAAGCTGTTCTTCTTTAACTATGTTGATGAACCTTGTAGGTTAGTGACATGTGCCAAGTAGGTATTGTTAATCCAATTCCATCAATTCCACTAATCATAGTCATTCAGGTATAGCCACTACACTAGGTGCCCCTATCACGTGGTATTCTGCACTGACTGAATCCTCGTCTTCATGATCATCTTACCCTTTGGTGTGTAGATCCACCCCAATTCACAGAATTGGTTGCATCTTTTGCAGGTGGTACATCTTCTTCTTGGTTTAATTTATTGTATAAAAGTGCCTAAAGTAACCAGGTTTATGGTGCTTTTTGTAGGTTTCTTATCCCCTGGCTGTCATCCTACTGGTTTTGGAGTCTTATCTCTAGGTTTTCGGGTTTGTTATGAATGATGTAAACAGCTTTACTTTTTCTCTGAGGGGGTTTTCATAATGCCTTGTAGATCATCTTATAAGTTTCTTGACATTAGTAAGGCCTCCTTGATGGCCTTCAGCGACATTAAAGCCTTGATGACTAAGGGCATGTGCATCTTCAAAGAAGGATACTTCTCCAGGGAGCTCAGTAGCATCGTTTTCACAGTTGGTAGCTCCAAAGTTCCCGTTGTACAAAATTGTTAAGTTTTTAGGTAGTAAAGAGCGGGATAGTTAGTATATAACTCAGTCTTTCCTAATTTCTTGAGCAAAAAAGTCTTGATTAATATTCTTAACGTCTTTATCACTATTAAACTCTGACAAGAGATTTATTTCACTTAAGTTCATGTTAACCCAGGGCGTAAACTAGTACTGAGAATCTTTTTAGCTTGCTTTCATGCAGCCTTGTACAGTGTGGGCCTTCTGGCGATCACTCATGTAAATTATACTGTTTTTTTTACATCTTCAGGAAACCTGAGATGTTTCCCTCGTCAGGTGTATATATGGTTTTGAAGTAGGGCTTGAGTTTGTGTCCCATTAAATAGGTTCATATTGCATCATGCGCATTGCGTGCCAGTCAATTGAGTAGCCAAGATTGGAATCATTAGCTTAGTAGCTTCTCGAAATGAGGTAGGGTCTGGATGTGTACAACCTGCAATTGAGCTAACAACTCATCCAGATTTTTGCTAAATTGTTCAGCACGTAATATGATGGTCTATATGATATCATATTTGTTCAGGGTGTTGTTAATTCCATTATTGTTTTCCAGTAGTAAAAGCCTGTCTTTAATCTTTTTGATGTTGACTTCCAATTTCTTTACAGTGAAAGGTCCACTCACAGTTGGTATGGCGGCAAATCAGGCTCTTCTAATAGTCTCATTGACACACTCAAGTTGATCTTATAAAATAATAGAAACTAGTTCCAATGTTTGGAGTCTTAAATAAATGTCTTCCTTCTCTCACAACAGGAGTTCAGAGAAATCTTCAGCATGATAGGCCTCTATATCTTCATTTCAATTTGTTTGAGGAATCTCATTTCCTTCACTCTGGTCCGAGGATGTCTCCCCTGTAATGAACACCACATCCAGCTTGTCTGCCCTGCTTTCTTAACTTAGTTTACCGACTTGCTGTGGAAGAGTTCTGTTCTGCACAGACTAGACACCAGTCGACCTTCTGAAGGCGCATAATCATTTTTAAGGAGTAATTTTTTTCTGATGCTACCTAATGTAGCATTGATGGCTCATTGGAACTATCAATCACCACTACTGGTGGTATTCTTAATGACACTTTTAATCATGTCTTCACAACATTGGCCTAACGCAAGACTCACGGAAATCTTGGCCAACCTATCCCTTGGCGTAATTGGCAACCATAGTGTCCTCCAAAATGTTTGTCTTCAACTTTAGATCCCAGAATGGTTACTGGCGATCTTTTTACTTAAACTCAATATATAAGTGTAAAAGAGCTGAAAACTCTAGATTCAGTAGTTAAGGTTTTTTAACAAGATAAAATACAAGTATATTTATACTTCTTGTATAAAATCAAGATAGAAAATGGAAATATAGATGATAATAATTGGGATTAGGGATATGGATGTATTGAAAGGGCTTTAAGAACCCCTTGTAAGTCTCTTCTTTATTTCCGCTTGGTTGGCGGCATCTATTTGGTTTGATGCTTCAATATGCTAGCTACGTCTTACAGTAGACATCCTGAAGCAAGGATTTCTGTAAACCCATTGCTTAATGCCTGTCTCTCGGTATGAGGGAGGCATTAATCTTCTGGTTATTTCTTCATTACCCAATTTGGTGATATGCTTAGGTTGTGATTGGAACAATGGTGCTATTATGATGCACTTCGCTTTAGTGTTCTAATTGTCTTTTAATATTAGTTGATTAAATTTTCAGGTAATACTTAGACAGAAGGATTTCAATTTCTTTTGTCGGGGTAACTTGGTTTGAAAGGTTTAGTCATTTCCCATCAATGGATGTTAATGAATTCCTTTGCACTCCTGAAGGTATAAAGAAGTAAAATTTTATAATTGTTGGCAACATCATTAGCGTCATCAACATTGGTAGGATTCTGATATGACAAGTCAAAAAGCCTTAAATAGCTATGGCGGATTAGATAGAATCTGCTGACCATGATTATTAGTTACAATTATTCAAGCGCCTTGGGATAGGCGATATTAGGTCAGAAAGGGTAATTTTTGGATCGCCTCCAAATAAGATGATAAGAAGATGGTGATATATGTCAAATATTTAGTAGATCGCCTTGAACTAGTGCGATAGGATTCTTAAGAATAGCATTCTCTGATGGAGCCAATGAGAATATGGTGAAACTAAATAGTCTAAGTCAAATTAGTTATTGACCGAAGTCACTGATATATAAGCAAGATGAGACAATTGAGGGTGGAGGATTGTTAGTAGAGAAGAGAGAGCGTAGCAGAGAGTATCTGATGGAAAATATTAAATCAAAGAAAGAAGTGTTGTCGTAGAAATTGCGCCATATTTTATTATAGTTTATTAAGCTGTCTCAAGGATGATGATCTATCATCTGTCAATTGCTCAGAGGCTTTACCCTGTACAACCTCTTGGCGTATAATATCTATACTGCTAAAATTATAACAGGCATCATCTTCATACTGTAAACCTCTTTGTTCAGCAGGTATCTAATATTAGCATGTGACGGCATGCTGACTGTCTGGAAATTTTCTTGGACTGCCATTGTCTATAAAAGAGGGTTCATTTCCTTATCCGCGTTTCTATCTTGTATCTCTAAACTTTGGGGTGGTTGTATACTGGTGGGGTCCCTTCCAGTTGGTGAAGGAATACTCTTCATTATATTTGTGGTCTCTTATATGATAACTTTATATTTATAATTCATTAATCTCTTAATATATGTATTGATTCATATATGTTGTATACATATTGTTTATGAAGTAACTCAAATTGGGCTGATTTTGGGTTAATTGAACATTGATTTAATGCCATTCTTGCATCCAAAATTCTCACAAATATAAAAGTATTTGCCCACAATCTGGGAAAATTGATTTTTATTACCTTAAGCCAGGATCAGGATGATCTTGCTTAAGGTAATACTTTATTACTATGTTATGACCTTCAATGGATTAGCACAGTTTATTAAAAGCATTTTATCATAAGGGTATGGCTATGAAAAGTCCCTATATGTATAAAATACTAGAATGTAGACATCATGAATTAACAATTTCCTTAATAAAGTTAGCAGAGAAGATCTTATAATGTATATTAAAAGTTTTTTCCATATATAAGTTTTCCAAAGAGGATTAAGTAAATTGTTTTTGCTTACAAAAAGATTAAATTTTACATGAGAATTACAGAAAAATAGAAAGCTATTTTGATATAACTGCCTTGTGAGCTTTATAAATAATTTGCATAGCATAAAAAGCTTGGTTATAATTGAAAGTATATTGGTCTGACTATCTTCCCAGATTTATTGGAGTTTTTTAAATTAGTTATCTTTGATCTTCCCTGACTAGACTTTAGTTCCCAAACAATAAGCTAAACCTTAACAAAAACTAGAGAAAAACACACAACAAGTAAGTTTATACTCAATAGTTTTAATGGCAATTTTTATTCTTTGTATAGTTGTGTATAACTCTAGGTTATGCTAAATAAAAAAATATAATAAGTAATACTCAGATACCATAAGTCTAAACTCATTATATATTATATACATATATTTTGCTTCTTGATTGTGTGGTAAAAATTAAAATATATAGACTTGGATGATTGACTGAGCAAAACAGATACTTTAATGCTCATAGAAGGCTTTTTATTACCCTCCTAGGAATATAAGTTATATTTTAATATTTGATACTTAGTTTTCTTTTCGCTCAAAGTAACTTTTGAGCAAATTTTAAAAAAAAGAAAAAGACTTTAACTAGCCTACTCCTACCTCCCCTTTCTACTCCTCAATGACCTCAAATTTGCCGCTAGCTGCTCTCATGTGGGGAAGCGGCAAAACCCCACCCAGTGTTTTGTGTCCAGCAGGAAAATGCGCTCAAACTAGTTCATTCAGTCCCACTAAATCATCAGGTCAGTTTATTCCACCCAAGGATCTCTACATCCACTTGGTATGTGCCCAGGCAGTGCCTTGCAGCCCACTCATTCTCCCCCAATCACAGCTGTTTTTGGCCTTTGGGTCAAATATGGGAAATTGTTCCCATACAAAAAGAAAGCCATTATTAACTTGGCCCAGGCGGTGATGCTGCCAGCTGTATTTATAGATTTCCTCCCCTATAAGGGGTATTTTGATTTAGGCTTCACTTGTGAAGCTGATGCCGCCAATGTGGCCACTGTTCCCCTGGTTTTCCGGGGCACCCCTATCCCCACAACATGCATCCAGCTCCCCACTTACACCACTATGGTGGTTCAGTTTGTAGGGTTCCCCACTCACCTTCCCTCCGCGGTTTCCATCAGGAGTTGATGGAAGGTTTGGCTGCATACAGCTCCGATCCCTTCCTTATTTTTTGGTCCTAATGGGGTCACTCATCTCACTGGCCTTGGGTATTTGCCACGATTATCTCAAATTTCAATAAAATTGCTTTGTCAATTCCCCCCGCGCCATCATTCCCTATGCCCCGACCACCCATTCTGAGCCAATCTCAAGGTCAGGCGGACCATCTGTCCGTCCTGCTTTGAGTTGGATCACTCAAAGAATAAATGCTTCTCTAATGATACTCCTGCCAGACCTGCGCTGTCTCCATCTGGCCCCCAATTGGCCACACACCCCACTGACTTTCTGGTATTGGTTACAATCCTTCCCCCTCCCCCAAAGGCTTCAGCTGCCAATCAGCCCTCTCTTCAGTCCAGTGCCACCGGTGCCTCAACCAATCAGGAATCAGCTTGGACAACAGCTTTTACCATGTTGTTCTTAAAATGCCAGCCACAGACCATCAACTCATTAACCCAAATTTCAATTATGACTTGAACCCATGGTCTGCATTGGAGGAAACTGATGAAATGGGCAATATAATTGAAAAATTGAAAGCCCAAATTGAAGAATTTATCCAGGTACAGCACACCATTTAGGTCCATCGGCGTCTTTATGCACCCTAACTGAATGCCCTTATGTTATGCTCTGAACACCAGCTCTCTATTGCTGCATCTAATTACCCAAATGGTAGCGCCCTCTATGAGATGGCCAATACGTCAGTAGCAATACTTTCAAAAGGTCTCCCTCCTCCCATCATTGCTCTTACTTTAGTTCCACAGGCCAAACGTGACATCCTAAACCTCCTTAAACAAGCAAATGAAGCCATCCAGAAAGTTGTTATCACTTTTCAGAATAAGCCAAAAGTCACCTAAGCCTCCATTGCTTTATTATCGCAGCTTCCTTCCATCTGCCTTCATGCAGAAAGCTGCTTTTACCAGTACCTAGTTTAAATTTTTGCTGCAGTAATCTCAACGACCAGCTGATCATCAGCCAACTCAGTCCCCATGTTGCTAATCACCCCACAACATTGCTCTCCGCCTTGACCCGCTCTATTGCTTATGAGGAGGACCCCAATACCGATGATGAGCCCCCTCAACTCCCCTTCCCCTTCTGCCATGGAGGGTTGAGCGACTTGTTGCTGTCCCACCTGGTTGGTTGTGTTCTCGTTCAGTTGTGATTTGCCCGCTTATTTTGGGTGATCAAATCATTCTTTTCAGGTAGGTTTGTTCATTCATTTTTAGCTCTTTGAGCTTCAGTAATATCCGCCCCTTGGTCAGCATAACTTTAATAAATTAAATTAATATATGATACTTTATAGATAATCTATAAGTAATATTCTTAGATCTATAACTTAGCATATATATATATATATATATATGCTTTTTATTTTATAAACTTTAGCATAAATATCTGTTGTTTATTTGAGTTGAGCTGACATGAGTATGATACCACATTAATTAATAGGATTGAAAGAGTTTATAAATTAAAGGGGTAGGGAGACAAGTCCTGGCAAACCTCCGCACATGGCATTCTAATATGCCAAGAATTTCATAGACCACAATTTTCTTTTCAGTTTGGGGAATTTTTGCACAATGCTAATACAGTCATAATCATCCCATACCCAAGTTTATTAACTAGGATCCAAACCAGAGAATCAATGGTAATTGAGCCTATGATCTACTAATTATGCACTCTCCCAGCATAAGATTGTGTTATGGATCTAAATATACATATATCACTAATTATATTTCTATAATGTATAAATAAAGCTACCTCAAGATTTTCTTTCCCGTTGCTATCCCTTTTAGTAACATGATTCTACGCAATTTCTCCGAGATGACAATCAACCAGGAAACATGAGTAAATTTGTCCACAACAACACCGGTTAGGTGAAAGTGGCCAGCGCAAAGGCCCAAAGCCCTCCCTACCCACCAGGGGAAAAACGCCCCAGTGGAATGTTGACACACCCTCCCACCAAAAAGAGTGAGTACAGTGCCACTCCCAGAGCTTTGCAATTTCTGCAAAAAATGGGCGCATATACCAAAATAGAACACTCTTAACCTCTGTCCTCCCTTGAGCACAGCCTTAGAATTATGGTCAGCAATACTTCCCTCAAATTGTGGGAAAGAATGGGGGAGGCCTTCTCTGCAACTTTCCCAAACACTGTCTCAGTAAATTATAAAAATTTACATAGAGGATGGGTGGATGTCAGGTTCATGTCCACGGAAGAAGTGGCGGAAGCAGCAAAAGTCATATTCTCCATAAAAATTAACAATGAAGACTGCACCATCCTCACAGTGCACACACAATGGAATGAGGCAAATGACCTATTCATCATATTTAACTGACTCCCGAGCACTGTGCACTGTGATATCCTCGAGGACGAGCTCTGCAGGGGCCTCAAAGGTTACAGCATAATCAAACAGTTCGAATTTGAGAAATTCCCCTTCTGCATCATACTGGAACACACCCCACCTATCTGCGAATTCTGCTCAGCTATAGGCCACAAAGACCACGCGTGCCCCATCAAGTGTGGGATTGAAGCACCAGAATTTTGTGAAGACAATATGGATGAAACAAGCCCAACTTTTGGCAAAATTAAGGACTCCACTTTCGCCTTCTATTGGGGCAAAAGAGCCAACGTCGCTTTGGTTGATCCCATTTTTGTGCAAGGACCATCGTTGTGCACAGACTGCCCGCAAGCAGGCTGCGAGTTCCGCTGAGACCCAAGCTTGCACCACAATTTCCCTGGAACAGATTCAGGTGCATGCCATGGCAGTGCAGCGGAATAACCAATCAGATCCCCCACATATAACCCAATGCAACCAAAATGATGAATTTCTGGACACAACTAATTAAAACACCTCCAACCAAGCTGGAGAAAATCCACCTTGCACCACCGTGGATCCCCCAGCCAATCAAGTGTGATCAATGATGATATGGTTCATGTACATGATATGGAAGACCATTTCAGCCAATAACAATGTGACAACTCTCATGCACAAAACCCAATTACCCCAACACCTAGTTTCTGCCCATCAAACCCACAGGCAAGCGGCGGAAATTTTTTTGCTGATGAGGCATGAGCCAACCCACGCCAGACCCAAACTCCACGGTGTAATCTGAGCCAGAAAAACTGAACAAAACCAGTACTACAACTGCCAACCAACACACTGTAACCAATCTGGCTAATCGGCCCCATACTTGCAGTATGATCTGTGATAAGAAACTGGGTGACCTCAGTGGGTCGCCCCAGCATTCCTGATGTGCGGACTACCACAATCAACATAGGGATGCTCAACATCGTGGGAGCCAAGGCCCCCATGTCCTGCGCCAAAAAAATGGCTTTCCTGCACAATATCCCCGTGGACATCTTGGCCATCCAAGAACCCCACTGTCCACTGGGGGAGGAGGAGTCATGGCCAACCATGCTCCTTCCAGCCAATTCCTTTTGGACGTACCACTGTAGGGTGGTAATTCAAACTAACTGTGACCCTCCTGTAAATATCTGAAGCACATCCTCCCACCTGGAAGGATGGCTGCTTCTAGAAGATCTCAAGTGGAGTGGAGAAACTTTCGCCGTGGCATGTGTGTATGCCCCAAATGATCTGAACGACTGCAAAAAACTTTTCTCTGATATCCTCTCAGTCCCTTTCCCCAAGGCAACGTTTTTCACGGGAGATTTTAACTTCTGGCTTAACACCATTACTGACTGCGGGCCCAAGTCTAAGGCTATACCCCATGGCCACATGGAACTACACATACTAAAGGCAACGCTGGGCCTGTGTGACATCATTCCCAAACAAGCCCCCACCCTGGCCAACATGATGAGGCCCCACCACAATAATAACCAGCTGGTCTCAATGACCCAGATTAACCTGATGCTCGCCCCTATAGACTTCCATCACCGGGTATCAGATTTTATAACAACAATTATCCCTTTCTCTGACCACCGGATGGTCTCAATAGCATTATCATCCTCAGAAAAATACTAAAAGCCACCAACCTGGCACTGAGTTCACCCAAGCACCATCCATCTTCCAGAGCTTAAACTTTGGATTGAGATGGTGCTAACAACACAGAAAGAAAGATGACCACCCAACGGGAACCCTATCAATGAGTGGGAAACATTCAAGGCTCAAGTAACCAAGAAAGCCTGCCACCTGAACTCCAGAAAAACAGCCGCGATGTCTGTGACAATCAACAAAGCTATCAGACATCTTCAGCACTTAGAAAACAACACACCTCGTGAGGGATACACCCCCCAATGGGGCTGCCTGTGGTTCCAGCTATCTACACAGGTAAACTCCCTCTTACAAAACATCAGCACTACACCGAAGTATGCTACAAATCAAAATACGTTCTATCCGGAGAAACTCACATGGCCCAATTTTTCCATCATTTTAAACCATTTTTGACTTTGGCGACTTGCACACAGGTCCTCCGAGCAGATGACACATTGGCGTCCACACTATCTGAAATATCGGACAAATTACACCAATTTTACACTGACCTGTACATGGCAGATTTTGCATCACCTAGAGAAATTAAAAAATTTATCATCCGCTAATATTGACACTATAGCTGATCAACCAGGCCTTGTCGCACCCATCACTAAAGATGAACTATAGGAGGTAATAAGATCAACTCCGCGCAACAAGTGCCCTGGGCTGGATGGCCTACCATATGAATTTTTCAAAAAATATTTTGAATATATCACACCAATACTACTGGTAACTATGAACAAGTGCCTGGAGGACACAACCCTTCTACCTGGTGGCCAAGACGCATATGTGGTCACACTCTTTAAAAAAGGAGACCAGGCAGACCTAAACAACTGGCGTCCAATCGCTCTCACCAATACCAACACCAAAATACTAACTAAAATCTTAGCTAAGCGTCTGGGTTGCATTGCTCAGACAGCCCTCTCCCCCCATCAGTTTGGCTTCATCCCAAATCGCTCAATTTGGGATAACATCCACACAATTGCCAACATCTGCCAAGCTAACCCCACAGGCGCCCTTGCTTTCCTGGACCAAAAGAAAGCATATGACCGAGTGCACTGGGGTTACCTAGAACAGTGTCTAAAGGCTTTCAACCTACCACCCCGTTTTATAAACTGGGCGCTCCTCCTAACGCGCTCAGCCAGGTTTGTAATCAGAGGCCCAGGTTTCCTAACCGACACCATCACCCCCCAAAGGGGCCTCAAACAAGGTGACCCGCTTAGCCCCCTACTATACAATTTTACCCTTGACCCTCTCCTCCGCATTGCAAACTCAAAGCTCACTGGAATCAGGTTGGAGGGACAACTACCAACCAAAATGCTCGCCTTTGCTGACGACTGCGTTGTTGGAGTCTCAGGCAATAGGGATGCCAGGGCGATTGAGCGCATTATTCACCAGTATGAGTCAGTGAGTAACGCCATGCTGAACAAACAGAAAACAGAGGTAATTGTTATGGGCAAATTCAGTTTGAACTGGGCCCCACCCTCCCACCACCACACAAACCAACCAACCACACATCCAACCACACAACAACGATCCAAGCCAGTAAAACCACTGTGTTTACCCTTTGCACACCACCCCGCCACCAACCCAGTCCGTCATCTGGGCATATGGCTTGAAGCCGGTGGATATGCACTTGACACCATCAAAACCAACATTTTGGACAACATCACAAAAAGAATGACATGTATGCGGAGGAGTAAAGCTAGTTTAACCAGAAGAGTTGTGTTAGCCAACTCCCTGATCTTGTCAAAGTTATGGTTTGCTGCCCACGCGGTTCCCTTCTCCGCCAACTTTACCAACGCAGTCTACAAGCTCCTGCAGAACTGGCTATGGTCTGGTTACCGCGCACCTGTCAGGCTGGAGACCATGTACAGCCCACAGAAGAAAGGTGGGATGGGGCTGCTCAACTTCATGGAACAAGCAACGCAAATCCTCAGCTCATGGGTAGCTCTCACAACGTCACCCAACCCACCATCTCCCCACTGGGCTAAGGCAGCCCAAACCAACTTCGCAAGGGCACTACATCTGAGGTCCCCCTCCAACCCTGTAACTCTGATGAAGTACCTTGCAACACATCCAACCGCCACTGGACTGCACAACACCAACCGATATTTCAAATGCATCCTGTACAACCTAAGACAAGGGGATTGGAGCTTCTCCTATGCACAGCAATATGAAGACTTTCACCCTCAAACTGGTTACGTGCAACTCCACAGGGGACAAACGGTGACTAACGCGCCTGCCCCACTTCCATCCTTTCCTCTATCCCAGATTGACTACCTATACTACCAAGATGTCCCATATGACTTGCGCACCCAAAAGTAGGTGTGGGACCTCGTCACCTGCCCCCTCTTACCCCTATAAGTGTGCTCCACAGTGTGGCGCTACATGCGCTGCACGTTTAGAACAGCTGACCGCACCTTCTCAATGTTCAAGACATGTGCCATCTGCGGCGGACCTAACACACTAGCACACCACCTGGAAGAGTGCCCGCCGTCCACGCATATCTGGGCCAACGTGATGCACTTATTTAAACAATCACCAACAGCTGAATTCTGACTATCCTGCGATATCCTGGCACTCAACATGGCCTCGCCTATCCCCCAGACTCTAAGGGCTCTAATTGTGAGCATTGCAATATGGTCCATTCACACAATTACCCTCGACGCTTTTAACGGGATCCTCCACAATTTTAACCAAGCCATCTTCAGGTTCCACAGCCATTTAGCAAACCACTTCCAAGCCTGGCTGTTCAGATCACTCCAACAAAAATGGAAGAAACGGATGGGCAACTGGATTCCAATCTGGTTCCTTCGTTATGACATTGAAAACCTCACAGTCTCCATAGGCGGTACACCCTACTAGCCCCTGAGCTGCCATGCCACCCAAGGTCTAGTCATCCACCACCTAAGGCTCCTAGCTCACCAAAGTGTGCCAAGTTGTATCTTTTGAGTTCCTTTGTTTTGCGCTCTCTTCCCTCTTCTGTTCTCCGTTTTCCTCTTCCCTACATATCAGATGTGTCTGTCCCCTGGTCGGTCATCCTTGAATAAATAAAAATAAATAAAACTACCTCCAATTTATCAAACTAAAAATTTGGATTAATCTTAAATAATAAAAATACCTCTTGTTTAGGAATAGTATGATTTTAAACTGTAGATAATTGCATTGAAAGATATGATATAACTATATTTATGTTATTAAAAAGTTTAAATTGTATTAAGTTTTTTATTATATGTGCCACAAATCATTTCCCTGATTATCTATTTTTATAAATGACTTACTATAGGTCCAAAACTATTTGGTCTTTGCAACATTTTCAGGAAATTGTTTTATACCTGCTTCCACATCTAATAAATTTTTTACTAGTCTTTATTATCACTTAATTTATTTTATTCCATAACTTTGATAGTCACCTGCTGAGGGAATTTCTAACTATTTTCTGCAAATTCCAATTGACAACACCCGCTGCATCAAAGCTGATATCTATTTTATAGAAAATGCAATGTTCATTTATGTGTGCCCCATAGACTCAAAAAATACTCATAACATTTTGCTGAAAATTTCATAGTTTGTTCTTATTAGTTCCAGAATTGTTTAAAGAGTGAATTATAGATTTTTTATTAACATTGGTGATTTTGTAGTGTTACTCTAGTTAAATATAGAAGCTTTATTTAAGATATAAAATGATATATAATATTGTAATGGCAATTGGCATATTATCTTGATGAGTGGTTTGGTTATATTTTGGCTGATCTAATAGTTTCAAAAGTTTTGAAAGTGGTTTGGTGGTTATTTTGGTAATTTGGTAGGTCTGACGGAATTCATCTAAGCGGATGGAGATTTAATCATTTTTAAAGGATCATTAGTTTTGCCTGGCGTTTATAATTAATTGGGTGATTCAATGGGTTTATTAATTTCAACTAAGTGGTTTAGTGATCATTCATTAATTTGATCAGTTTATTGGGATTACCAAGTGGGCTTGGTGACTATTTGGTTAAATTCAGAGGGTCAACAATCTTATTAAGCAGTTGTTGATTAGTTAATATGATAAGCTTATTTAGATTTAGCTAAGTGGTATAAGTTAAATTCGATTATTCATTTTTTTCCAAAAGGTTAGTGGCTTTTGTTTAGTCAATAGATTTAATTAGCTTTGGTCAAGTAGTTGATTTTATGTTGATTTTTAAAGTTGAGTGAATTTGTCCAAGTGGTGATTTTTTGATTAGATGGGTTTAATTGGTTTTGGTATACTTGTGGTATATGATTGATTTGATAGTAACAAATGGTATTGGGTAAGTGGGTGATACTTTTTTTGGTCAATTTGATAGGTTTAATAACTACCTAAACTTATTAATGAGTACCTATGATATAATAGCTAAAACTATCATTTAGAATCATCCAACAGCATGATTATAAACCTAAAAAAAGCTTGTAAATTTGACTAATCTTTCTTTTTGTGCGTTAGCATCATTTAACAAACGAGTTTGCCTCAAATGTTGCATTTTGACTCAGATTCAAAATCTGAATCTGAGTCAAAATGCTTTATAAATACTTTTGGCTCAGTCGTTTTGAGCGCTGGGTTGTGCCTCGCCTGAGTTGTAATTTAGGCTTGTATGAGCCTAATCAATGATTTGGGTGAGGCCTTCAAAGGGCAGCCTTTATAAGGCGTGTCTGCCAATTATGAAGCTGACTTTGGAATTTTACCAATAGCATTCCCTTCCTGAGGAGCATTGTTGGCTTCTCCCCAACAAGCTCTGGTCAGTGGGCCATTTTTTATATCCTGAATAAAAATAAAGGTTGTTTTGGGGTTAGCATACCTTGCTTACCTGTTAGTCTTTCTCAAGTGTCCAGTTTCAAGGAACATTTGCATGGTTGGGTTGAACCAACCCAGAGGACTATGCTTAACCAACTAGTGTAGGCAATGTTTGGTGCTGTCGATGCCCCAAAACTCTCCCTAAACAGTTAGTCTGCTTTGGTTGCTTGTTAGTGTGCCAAAGAAATAAATATAATATGGAATTTAGAAACTGGAATTTTCCATCTGTTACATTATACTGAAGTCAAACATGCGCTACATGCCTTTGTTCCCAGTTTGGCTGACCTCAGTGGTCACTTGGTCCTGGTTGTCAAGGAACCAGTACTGTGGGAGCCAGTGACTGATAGCCAACCCTGGATCCAAAGTGATCATAATTTGAAAATCCCAGTGGTTCTCCCACTCACTAGGATTTCAGTTGGCACCAAGGGTACATGTCCCAGCAGGGCACCCTCACCAACGGAAGGTACACCTGGAAAGGGGTTGACTGTCCAGCCACACTGAACTGTGCACTCCTCTCGCTATTCTTTTAAAGAAAGCGACTTTCTGATTAGGATGGGAAGAACATCACCTTCAGGATCCTGGGAGGGGGTGCACAACACAACCATGTGCTGGACGTGCATCCTTGGGCTAGGTGGGCTGATTCTAGCAGCACAGTCCCAATTCGCCCTTACCATTGGTCTTTTCTCTTGAAGGGCCCAGAGTTTATCCAGGCTAATTTTCCTGGGGCTCGAGGTAACTCGCCCCAGGAAGCCCTCATCATGGTGGCCTTCCTCTGTGGGGGCCCCTCTTTGGGGAGTGGCTCTTCTCTAGCAGGGGGTAATGTAACAATTGAGTTCATCTCAATCATTACATTTAAACATGGATTCTGATTTTCCAAATCTGAGTCAAATAGCTTTATAAATACTTTTGGCTCAGTCGTTTTGGGCGCTGGGCTATGCCTCACCTGAGTTGTAGATTAGGCTTGTACAAGATTAATTAATGATTTGGGTGAGGCCTCAAAGGGCAGCCTTTATAAGGCTTGCCTGCCAATTCTGAAGCTGACTTTGGAATTCTACCACTAGCATTTCCTTCCTGGGGAGCATTGTTGGATGTTCCCAAGACAATCTCTGGCCTTGGGCCCTGTTTATATCCTGAATAAAAATAAAGGTTGTTTTGCGGCTAGCATACACCGCTTACTTGTTGGTCTTTCTCAGGTGTCCAGTTTCAAGGAGCTTTTGCACGTTTTGTTGGACCAACCCAGAGGACTATGCTTAACCAACTAGTGGTAGGCAATGTTTGGCGCTGTTAGTTACCCAAACCTCTCCCTACTCATTTAGGCTGCTTTAGTTGCTTGTCAGTGCACTAAAGAAACAAATATAATATGGCATCTAGAAACTGAGATTTTTCATATATCACACATAAATTTTTAAAATTAAATTAGTGACCTGGTAAAATTTTAGCAGAAGCAAATTTTTTAGTTTGCGCCTAATGCCCTTATTAAAGAAGTACTTACAACTTCCCGCCGCTCCAGTTACAAATGGAATCCTTCCACCAGAGCTTAGCTCAAAAGCCAATGACCTACAGTAACTAGTTTTATTATATAAAAAAATTAACTCCTCTGTATGGTTAATCCAACTAGCGGGGATTTATTCACTTACTCTTGTTTTAAAAGTGCTGGCAATGAGGTCTGAGTGTACCATAATGACTTATCCACCAACCCTGCATTTTAACCAACACAATCTTCTTCAAATTAGATTTTGGAAAAACCCCTTAATGGCTTCTCAGTAACAATGAGAATAGGTGGCTAACACTCCAGTGAAGTATACATTCCTCATCAATTGAAAAAATTTAGCAAAACCAATATACCAGAAGGCAATTCCATAAAGAAATTTTCACAATCCAATTCTCAGTACTGGGAACCTAGTCCCTCAGTGATGGAGGAAATTCATCTACTGTGGGGTTAACCCCCACCCTTTCTTTCCCTGAGCAGGAAATTAATTTGACATGAGCTTAACAAAAATAATCAGAGTCAATCAGATCTAATGAATCTTATAAAAAATCTTTTGTAATTTCCTCTAAAGGATACAATATCCTCATTAAAATAACCACTATTGGGCCTTAACCCCTGATATAGTCTTAGTTGTGTGAGGATCCAGTTTGCCTAATCAGAACACCAAAATTCATTGTTAAAAAAACCAAAAGTATCAGTAGATAACCCTAATTTCACCAAAGCAACCCAGGAGGAAAGTAGCGTCATATCCCATAATGCTCCATGATATATACTGGTGCGGAATGAAAGCTTACCTGTAAAGGTATCTTCACCTAGGATATGTCACATTAGAAACTCTAAAGTTCCCTTATGTTATGGCGACTCAATGGATATTAAAAGCCATAACCCCTTATGACAGCACCTACCTGGCCTGTGAGCAAATTCTCTTCCAGGGCAGAAAAACAATGGCTTGATAAGAAAGTCCCTATAAATTTAGCTAAATATTCTTTAAATCGTTGCACATTGAAACTGAGAAAGCCCTCGAGTGGATGAAGCTGCTGGTGGACCACCAAGCGGCGGAGGCAGCTGTCCACAATCACCTAAACCATGTGGATGCCAAAGCATGGCTGGATGAAGGTATTGACCTCTATGATGTCATGGATTTCTATAAGGTGTGAATCCCCGCAAAGATGACACTCTTATTCAAGAGCTCACATATTTTGTTGACAGAATTAAATGCTTATATCAAAATATTCCCAATGATGCGATTGTACTTGAGCATGCCACACTCTTTCCACCAAAATTTCTCATGTGTAGTATAACATCACATTTCTCCTGACAAGGCGCTAATGTGAATCATCAGATGCTTTAAGGCCATTGAGGCTTTATAAATCATACATGAGGGTCTCTCCTGTTATGGAGTCTGAATTTCTATAAGCTAGTTGGATGAAAGAAAATCTGTTGAATGGGGTCCCTTCCAGGAGTGATTGCCAATCGTTTTATTATCTGGTGCGCTTATGGTTTTACCCACGCCAAGATGAACTAATGATTTTATGATAAAACCATTTAGACCAAGTCTTGGTTTGGGCTAGTTTAGGGGTAACAAAAACATTCATGAAACCTGCATGACCGCTCCTTGAAGGAAAAATGGAACCTCTGGAGTGACCACGCCCCCTGGCCACAGCAGCGTATTTGGATGCAGCAGAGTTCACACAAATACTGCTCACAGCTGTATTGAGCATGATATCCCACCTTATGCAGTGGCAGCAATGCAAGTCTTATGTTTCCAAAACTTAGTTGAGATAGGCTCAAAACGGGCATTTAGGTTAAATTTATTCAATTCTTGAAACAGTCGTTTCCTGAGACCTCCAATTCCACTCCCTAAACACTGAAGGTTTTACTCCCACCAGTGCTTTCCAATAGGCAAAGTGGATGTACTAGTGGAGGCAGCACGCCTGTTCACCAACGCCATTTGGAACACTATCACTGTGTACAACTGTTGTCAACGGAGATCCATTAAGCTTGAGGTGCTTCTCCCATATCTGCACTCATCATGCAGCTCTGAGGCCTTATTAAGTTGGTATTGGTTCAGCTTCTCTCCTTCTGATACATTGGGATGGCAAGCCCTTTGATCGCCGCGTCTATTCTTGCACCATCCATAAGTAGAGTATAATTATGCACCAAGTGCAGGCTTTCTTGTCCCATAGTTTCAGCCTTTACAATTCAATAAGCTGATATCAAAGTTTAAAAAACCCACTGACGCCTCATCACCATGTACTAATAAAGACATGCTGCGCTGCAACTGCCCATAATGAGAAGGAATTGTGGTGAGCCGCTGGCAGTCATATTTATTTTATTTTTTTGTTTATAAGTGGTGGGTTTTCAGCCCACGAGGCTGTCAAATCTTATCTTAAGGATGCAATCCGCATCCGCCTTTAACTGGTCAGTGAGGAGGAGTGGTTAGATATGATAGTTTAATTTACCAAGAACTTGACAGCATAATGTTTTGTGATAATTTTGACCATCACTGGGTACTGGAACATGGCTATATCAATATTTCGATCCCAGAAAACTTGGCCTTAAGCACCTGATGGAGGTAGAAATAAGGTATAAGTATTCTATTTTCACAAATATCTCACCCACTTCACTAACCAGACAAGGAAATGGGTGACCTTCTATAAGTTGCTGATGGACTGAGCCTAAAAATGGGTTCATGATGCGAATTGCACTGGCCTATAGTACTAAGGATAGGTCTACAAATCTTAGCAAGCTGGCGGTGATTAAATTGGTAAGTGTTTTTGACCTGTACTTTGGAATCCTTATACAAGCCTGCACACTGTATGAAAACAAATAAAATTATTTTTACTTATTTTATCTGTAAAACAGGCCTCCATTGGGTAGATTTCATTGAACAAAAGGATGCCAAACAGGTCTGCCACTTTTTTACTGTCAGAAAATCGTTTTCCCAAACAGTGGCTCCGCTAATGTGCCAGGCCAATCAGTATGGAAACTGACTGGCCCTTGCTGTTTCACCTTCATAAGCTCATACCAAACACTACAAGTCTACGTCCAACCCACCAACACAACAGATTAATGACTTCGCCTTAGACCCATGGTTACTCTTGGGTGTGCCCCGGTGAGCTCATCCCCCATCATGGGTGGCTATGGCACTCCCATGCTGCACTGCCCTCATAACCGTTTGCCAACCCATCTTGGGTGTGCCCCAGTATGTTCCATCCCCCATCATGGGTGGCTATGGCACTCCTGTGCTGAACCACCCTTAAGGCTGATGGCCCTCAGCTCATTGTTGTTGGTGGATAGTTGGCCAGGTTCCATTGGTTCCTCATATGGTTGAGGTATGGGAGCTGGCAACGTTGGCCACTCAAGGAAATTTTACCCTTCATCTAGTTCGAGGATCTCCAGTCCCAACCTTATCCACTTTAGTGGCTCTTGCTACTTCATATAAATAGGAAAGTGGGCGAAAAATAGATCTTTAATTGGAGGGAAGAAAGACTAACTATACTCAAGGCTACTGAGCCTATGAAACCCCTTGGCTATCCAAGCTGAAACCTAAACCAAGTGCAGTCATTTGTAATAGTGATTACCTCAATATCCCGCTCATCCTAATCACCAAATATTAGGTCAACTCATCCTCAGCACAAGTCGCCAGTCAGCCATATATAAATTACCATTATCATATATACTTTGAGCAACCTCATCATAAGTCGCCGGTACTCCAAATTGGACTGCAAATTCATAATCAGACGATTGATATTAAATACGTTAGCTTTCCATAAGAAAATTCCATAATAATATCCATATGGAGTTGGCATCAAGATAAGATTCCGCTGAACTTGAATTTAAGGCAGCAAAATCATTGCCAGATGGTTGTAAATGAATACATCGGCTTTCTACTGGAAATTCCCAATTACCCACGATTTTTGCAGTTGGTGCTAAACTAGAAATTTGCTGAACCTAAAATAATTAATATTAATATAAATTAAATAAATCAAACTAGGCAATTAACCAATAATAATGATCAGCTAACTGACACCCCAAATTCTGATACTTATTGGGAGGAAGACATCTGGTAAATTTTCAACTGTTACCAAATGGTACACATGATGGCATAGTACCATCACAAAGTTAGGAAGATCGCCCAATAACTAAAAGTATGAAACTTCCAGCGGACTCATTAAGATCATATCCAAAGTCTCTCACCCTTAAAGCTAAGGAATGGCTTCTGCATAACCTACTGGAGGTAACAGATATGAAGCGCCAGCAGCAGGAGCTGAGAGCTGCTTATAAAGAAGCGTGGGAGCGTGAGATGATAAAGCATCTCAAGGCTAATGATGAGCCATTTATAAATTCTAGCCTTGAATTATGTAGGATGGACGAGGAGATAGCCCCTGAATGAATTCAAGCCCATTCCACCTAAGTGGAGTGGGCAGAGAAGGATGAGGTATGTTGGCAAAAAATGGGGCCAAAAAGGTCCTCATATTGTTGTAAGGAAAAGGGCACCAATAAATTGGATATTCCTGATGAGAAACTCCCTACCAGTAAACCCAGCCAGTTGGTCAATTTTTGAGAAGGAAAGAAAAAACCATATCATTTGTTCAAAACCCAAATCTTGGTCAATCGCCAACTGCTGCCATTCCCAAAGGTCAGTCAGTGTCCGCTGCCAGTTCAGCCACTCGCCCACCCTTTCCAAAGCATCAACCCCACTTTGTGTGAAACTATCTCCCCTCTCAATTGATAAAGAGACTGGTATGGTGACGGAACATCCAGTGTAAAATCCCAATTTAGATGAACCACACACGCTGTATAACTTTAGCACATCACCCACTTCAACAACTTCTGCCTTTAAACAACCAATTTTCATTCGCAACTTAATTCACAACCTCTGAAAAGCACATACCCATGAGTTGGGACCCTAAAAATGATTATACCGACCTCAAATGCCTTGTGGATGTAAGCATACAAACACAGAAAGTAAAATGTGTCTTTATATGCAAATAATTATATTAACTTAATTTAATCATAAAAATTGGTCCCAAAGACAGTGAGAAATGGTCCCACATTCAAATAGAGACCCCAAGCATCAACTGTGGTCCTTTAATAATAAGAACCAGGCGCTTTGGTCAGACCACGTGACAATCAATGCATTAGAAAATATCAATTTGGAATGCGTGAAGAAGTCACATGCTGGCAGGATTCTTGAGGCTTTGGCACATAACAAACTTACCAGTAAAAGCTTCTGTATTATTGCAGCATATGTGGTACCCAAACCCCATAAATTTGGGGATATTGGTAATTCTTATCAGAAGTTCAAACTTAAGCCATGATAGTAATAGCTCAAGACCTGAACTCTTTGATAAACGATTAAGAGAGCCATTTCTGACATATAAGTGTCCAACTAGTATGGCTGATGAATTTCTAGAGTACCTGGTGACCTTGGGAATGTGTCTTATGATATATGAAGAGGACAATAACCCAGAAATCCTTTCAAGGTGGGAGTATGATAGCAACGATGAACAGTTGGGAAGTTCCCAGCTAGATTATGTCCTGGTCTCATCCAACCTATTCCCATTTATTTCCTAACAGTGAGGTCTCTATTAATGTAGAGAGCAACCATATGATCATTCAGGTGGCCACCAATTGGGTGACACCCCTCCACTTTAAAGAGTGTCAGATCTCTCCCTCTACGCTGAGGGACCCTGAATGGCGCTGAATTGCTGAAAGTAGATTTAATTAGATTATTGCTCAACTGATCAGTAGATGGTTATTGATCCTCTCACCCGCTGGGTTAAAATTAAGAATAAGCTTATGCAGATTAGTGACAAGTATAAGAAAGCAAAAACCTTAAACCAGCTGCTGCCACAAAACAGCCAAAGAGTGCCCTGTCTACCCTCAAATGAGTGCATCAGGACAGAAAAGAATGGTGGCATGAGTATTAGAAAAGTCACAAACAGTATCAAGCGCTCCTTAGAAATTATGACATTGAATGCTGGAAAAATGCAACCTTCCGCCACCAAATCCTTCCTGGGGGCGATTACCAAGGAGAAGTTTGCTAGTCTCAAAGAAATCTGTACCTGAGCTAAGATCCTCCAATCAGAAACACCTGAAGGCGTCATTTCCAGAAACCCTGGAATAATGAATGTGAAGTCAAAAAGTTTCATAACAATCTCTTCCGCTCTTGCAAATACAACCTTATGGCAACTGAAACCCTATTTGCCCTGGCTAAGTCAGCGTTCCAGGGGTGTTAGCCAATTGACATGCATGATATCACCACTGAGATTCTAATTGCAGAGCTAAAAAGTGCTAAAGGAAGCACCAAAAGGTAAGCCCCATCCCTGACAACATGCGCATGGAAATGTTAAATGCAAACTGTGACCAGGTGTCAACAGAAACATGCATTTGTTTAACTACTGCATGTGTAATGCATGTCAAATCCTAGGGGACCAAAAAACCCAAATTATACTCTTGTAAAATTTGGTTTATTTATGTAACCTTAAGAAACTGGAGCCTAATTGCACTTCCAAATTCCAGTTACAAGCTTCTTGTGTAATCCTCTCAAGTCCCCTGATTCTCACTGCGCTGTAGACCATCCATAAGACCCATAATAGGTTTACTAAGGGGTGTACTATCTGAGAAAGTATCTGGTTGGTTCAAAACGTTCTGCAGGACATGAGTGGATCCAAGTATGGCTTTCTTGTTTTTGGACATAGAGAAGGGCTACAATCAGGTAGCATAGCCATTCCTGCGGGCGGCAATGGGTGCTGTCAGTATCCCTGCCACCTTTATTTTGTGGATCAATACTTTAAACTCAGGACTTACTACTAAGGTTACATTAACTAACAGGTTGATGAACGCTAAAAGGATTTGATAATTTCTCCACCAAGGAGATCTTGTGTCCCCAAATTTTATTTATTTTACAGTACAACCCTGTTGGAAGCAGTGAAACAAAGTTATGGGTATCTCCTACTCCATACAATGGCCAGTAAGGATGAAAGCCTTCATAGATGACACTGTGGTTGAGATTAAATCAAAAGAAACCTATAAGGCGTTGAAGAGCTCCTTAGCTTTTAGCAAATAGTCAAATGCAAAGGAAATTATTGATAAGACTGTATTTATTAGGATCAGGAAACTACAGTTACCCATCATCTTACTCACTACATTGGAGCCAACGCAAATATTTTGGTTACCTGGGTATTCTTACCAAACCCAGACCAGCAGTTAAGGCAATGGAGCAAGCTCTTTTGCAGCACATTAGCCTGGATAGCCTGCTAAAAATGATTTAATTGAACCTCGAAGTGAAGGTCCAGACGCTCAATTTTTTATCCTTTTGAAGCTCTGGTATGTGGCTTAACATTCTGCATGTAAGCCTTTTTTTGGAAGGTAAGATCAAGTCGCTCATCTGCACTTTCCTGTAGTATAATGCCAAAGCAGCCCTTGTCATGTCAAATGACATGATTTCTGAAGTGAGCCAAAAAGGATAATGAGGAGATGGGAAATGCCAATGGGGTCAAGTTGATCGCTCTCCTGACCTCAGGTACATCGTTGACAAACGCTGGGTCAAGGCCAAGCAGGCTTAGATGAATCCTCAGAAATTGCGTGATGAGGCCCAAGATGTTACAGCAACTGTACCAAAATCATTAGTAACAATATAGATTAGGATGGGACATTACGTTTGCATTCCAATTGGGGACAAGACTTATTTACAATTTTTTGATTACAAAAAATGGTAAAATAGCTGTTGTTTAAAACTTGAGTTCACATACTTGAGGTATAGAATTCTCATGGAAAATATATTGTATTATTGGCTAGAATCATTATCAAACCCCACGAAATTGATTCAGACCCGCCCATTTTTCCTTAATATTGCTTTTTCTGACCAATCACTCTGTTGATCATTCTCCTATACTTTTTAAAATGGCTATTTTTCTATTTTATTTATTATAATTTATCTTTTTTGCATTAGTGGTGCCCAACCCAAAAGGGGGAGCCACCATGCTTCTTTATTTGCAAATGTTCCAAACAAAGAAATTATTGGAAATAATTTTTCCTAATATGGCACCTCAGCTAAAAGCCAAGGAAGCCATATCAAAAAGGGAGGAAGCTATGGGGAATTATTATAATCTATCTTTTGTTGGCCTTGAGGGTTACCTCCTCATGGGGGTTTTTAGGGTTTTACTTACAAATTATGAAGATTTTGTTACCTTATGGTGTATCTTTATGCTATGGTAATTAATAGCTTATTCTTAAAGAGTTAGAGATACTCTCCTTATATTAGATGAAAAACCCTATTATTATAATTGTGGGGATTTTTTTGGGATTCCTTCATAGAAGTGATTAAATTTGTGATGTTTGCCATGGTCACCAGTCTTCTTACAGCATTATCATCTTTTTTGGCGATGGCTCATCTGGGTGTTACCTTTTTTTAATGCCACGGGAGGTCTCCTGCCCTCCCTGCAAGTAATTGGTGATTTTGGATCATTCATTATCCTGCCACCTGGACTTCGATTTTTAAGAGCTTCTATTATATTTTAAACCTGCCCTTTCTTGGCCTCTTGGATCTTGGAGGGGTTGCATCAGATTTTACCCAGTGCCTTTTACTGGGAGATAGAAGATTTAGAACTCCTTCTGGAAGCGGAGCAACCTGTGTTCCTGTCCTTATAAACCTTTCATGGGCTCTGTGGGCCATGTCAGTTTGGATGCTTTTGGGGGGTTAAAATATATAAATCTTTTGACCAGGTCAAGGCCCTACTTTGTCTTGAAGTCTTCAGAACATCGTTTTCAAAAGAAGCATAATGGGTCAATTAGTGGACACTTGGGTATAGCAGGCTCCACTCAGCTCCTCTTCCTATGATTGGTTCCCTTATTTGTGAATTCTATACTACAAAAAAGGGGGCTCATTAATTTAGCTTTGAATGTTTCACTGGTGAGTAACCTTATAGATACTGACCTTGTAAAAGTGAATTCCCTTTTTTAAATGGAGGATTAATTTGCTTCCATTCCTTCCTTTTCAGGAACACTTGTGGGTTGGCAGGGGTTTACGCCCAAACTATAACTAATGTTTTAGATTTTTTTCGTGAAGGTTTCAATGGCGGCAATCCCTATAAACCTTCCTGGGAAACATGCATTCTCTTTGAAAATTAAGGAGTTTCTTCAAGTACAGCTTTTGAATTTGGGGTAACTTGGGGGTTGCTAGGTGAACAATAACACTTTATTAATTTTGTGTTAGTATTTTGCCAAGGTTGTTTCACCTTCAACCACTCATATCTTTACTTTCCTTGGTAGGCCTAATTTTATTTTTAAATGGCAACATTGTCCAGTGCCACGCCTTTGCTCTCAAGGGGACCTTGAGTAAAAGTAGATTTCTAACCTCAAAGTTTTATTTTAATGTTTCATTAATTTTATGGGGTTGTTTCATCCGTGACCACACCTATAAATAGTGCCCTCAGAAGGCCTATTTTTTAAAAAAAGGCGGCATCTTTTGGGCCATGCCTTCACTTTTGGAAAAACTTGAGGGTCAGCAGTGGTATAGCCCCAAACTTTTGACTAAAAAATTCATCCATTAAACTTCCCATTTTGGATCCACATTTCAAAGAAAACTGCAAACCTCTAGCAGAAGGGGTTCTGGCATATTTAAAATAGATAAATATGTATAGATGGCTGCCAAATGGGTATGGTTCCTTTGAAACCCAAAAACGTTGGTTTCAATGGGAAATATATATAAACAAGCTGTTTGTAAGCTCTGATGGGGGACATTTGGATTCAATACCTGTATATGGTATCAACTACTGAGAATCTTTGGCTAACCCTAATATGATTCGCCGCACTCAGGAGGTGTAAAATTTTATTAAAACATTTGGAAATAGTTTTTCTTTTGCAGAAGGTGTTTCAGGGTATGTGCCCTCAGTGGTAAGGGTGTCAAAATATCTCTTCTTTTAATATAAAAACATATCTTTGTGGCATACTTCCTAGTGAAGTGGATCCCACCTTGGCTTTGATGTCATTAGCTGCATATTATAGTTAGTATCTAAAGTAATTTTTTCTTTCTGCGCTCTTTACTCTTCAAGGATGTTTAGAACAGCAATTTTAGTAGATACTGGAGCCTTAGAGAACTTCTATTGATTTAGAATTAGCTGACTACCTTGAGTTACGCTCCTTGCTTGGTGGTATGGTTAGAGTTTGTGCTTCTCAGAGTTATCCCACTTTAAAGGTTCAGGTTCTGGTTGATTATTTAGTTGGTATGTACCAATTGGCTGACCACTTCTTAGCATCCTAAACCTGCTGTACCATTTATCTTAAGAGTGGCCTGGTGGCTAAAATTTGATATCAAAACCAATTTGAAGGCCATTATCTTAACTTTGTCCTTGAATGAAGTCAAGAATTAATAAGCCCCTTGTCAGAGCAAGCCTTTGAGAAACTTGCCGCAGTGGCCCAATGTACATAAGCTCAGTCTGGCGCCTCTTCTAAAACCCACTTCCAAAGCACCTCTATCCCCTGTTTGGAGGGTTTGGAGTCTTCATTTGATGTTGCTTCAGCAACTGCCATACCCAATCATTCAGATTTTGATTGATTTTTAACTCGCAGCTGACCTGGTCTGTATTACCTCCCCTTATTTTACCCTTTGACCCTGCGGGAAGAGGCAGTATTTGATAGTTGGTTTATGGAGCATTTTGCAAAAGGAGCCATATTTCAGCGTACCTATCAGGTATGCTCATCGCTACTCTTTATGGAAAAAGCAAATGGTACTCTACTCCATTATGTAAATTATGGTAACTTGAATAATGTCACTATACCAATTCTGCATCACATCCCTATGAAAACAAAGATTGCTCGCTATGTGGATAAGGTCAAAGTCTTTTCCAAGCTGGATTGCTTAAACCCCTTTAACCAGATTTACATCAAAAAGGGGCATGAATAGATCACTGCATTCCATTTCAGGAAGGGAATCTTCTGATTTTGGATCATGCCTTTTAGTATCATGAATGCTCCTGAAATTTTTCAATGTCAAAATTATGTGGCATTAGCAGAGTTCTTTGGTGCAGCACTGTGGCCTATATGAATTAAATTCTGGTATTCTCTCTCAATCAAGCATCCTATAAGATTCACCTGTGGCAATTGGCTGAGCATTTAAAGAGCATCTAACTTGACACTGGAGATTAGCAAGTGTGAGTTCTTTAAGTATCAAGTCACTTTTTTGGGCAACATCGTTTTTTTAAAGGACACATGATCACTCCATATAAAAGAAGGCTATTTTGGGATTAGCCCACGCCCACTTCAGGTAAGAAATTGAGGGGCTTTTTGGGGACTTGTACCTTCCTTAAAAAGTTCATACTAACTCTTTCAGAGGTAGCGGTACCCATACATAAAGCCAGTGGGGCAAAACTTTTCAATGGTTATTGGCACTGAGGATGCCTTCCAAGCTGAGAAGTGCACTTTTCTCATGACGCCAGTTTTTTACACTTGTATTCCAATATAGAGTTTATAGTGGCAGCGATGGCTCCATTTTTGCTTTTGCTGCTGCTCTGTTACAAATGGGCAAAGATGGAGTTGAGCATACTGTAGGATATTTTTCCCATAAGATGTCCTTATCGAGTCAAATTATGCTATATATGACAAAGAGCTATTGGAGGTAGTAAAAGCACCAATATTTTGGTGACATCATCTTAATAGTTTTTCCTGGACATTCCACATTTATAATAACTATTTGTTCTTCTTTACTACCAAGACCCTCATTCCCTGATCCCTTAAACAAGCCTGCTGGCATGAAACACTTGCTAAATTTGTATTCTCTAATGAGTTTAAAAAAGCAAGGAGAATGTCCTAGATGATGCTTTAAGCCATAACCCTTCTTTAGCTCCTGAACCTAATGAAGTTGAATTAAATAACACCCACCTGGTGATTCCTCAGTAAAGATTATATCTAAGCAACCCTCCTCTGCATCATTCCAGTTCTTAATTATCTGTATAATCTATAGTATATGATATGTTCAAAAAAGTTGTCCTCCCCAGTCCTTATTATCAAGATATACTTAATGCTGAAAATGCACTTTTAAATCAGGAAGATATAAAAAAGTACCATGTAAAGGTTGATATGTTGTGGTTCCAGGGATCCTTACATTCCCAAAGGACCACTTCGCCTAGAGATAATTTAGGAACATTATGATGAGACAACTGTAGGGCATCATGGGAATGCAAAAACCTGGGAGCTTATCCGATGTACATATACCTGTGTGGTATTTCCACTCAGATTGTAAGGAATACCAAGGATTTCCTTGTCTGTAACTTAATTGGAAACAAATCTTAAGTCTATCTCAGGGTTGTTGGTACCAGTCTAGAAATCAGAGGGACCCTAACTTCCCCCTTAATTGATTTTATTGTGGAGTTACCCCTGGCAGAGGGTTATGATGCTATATGGTCGTGTGGACCAGTTTAACAAGTTCAATCATATCATTATATATAACACCACAAAAACTGCTGCGCTAATGACCAAATTAAGTGTCTCTCATCTGATCTCGGCCCTGAGGTTCCCCAAGAGATTATTAGTGACCGTTGGCCCCAGTTCAAGTCAGTATTTTGGGAAGAGTTATGCAAAAACCTTCAAATTTGTCCTTGACGCTCTACTGCCTTCCATCTACAATAAGAGGGACAGACAGAGCGAGTAAACTAAAGCTTGGAGCAATTTTTGTGGCGTTACACGGTGGCTGACCATCCAGGGTGGGCTTCAAACTTTCATTTAGTTCATTCAGCTATATGAACGCCCAGAATCCTCCATTGAGCAGTTTCCTTTCTTTTCTGTCATGGTTTTAACCCAGCTTACAACATAGAACCCAGTTGTGGGTCCAGGGTGGATGTAGTGGTAAAGTTTACTAAGTTTAGCAAGAAAGTACACCAGGGGTAAATATGAACTCGTATGCTGCTTTGAAGGTATAAAAGGAGGATGTGGATAGTAAGAGAAGGGTTTGGCCTGTTTATAAAGAGGGTGACCTGGAGATCCTTGATTCCAAGAATGTCCCTATCAAATATCCATATAAGAAGTTGGGGCCAAAGAGGATAGTATCATGGAGCTGGATATTGATGTTAGGAATAACCTGTCAGTGAGGGTGAGTAAACGACCAGAACACAAACCAGAATGCCATAGGTATAAATATCCATACAACTAATACTGTACTTGGAGATAAACAGCTTAAGGATGGTGACTAATGATCACCATTACCAACATACCCACTAGTAGCTACGCTGTTGCAAAGGTGGCAGCCGCATAGTCTTCTACGGTTGTTTCTTTAGGCACCACAGGGACCACCAAATCCGCTCTGGCAACATGGGTAGCTGACTGTGTGGAATAGTCGTTAAACTTCACCAACCAGAGAGTTTCTAAAAGCAAGGTCATATACTGATGCCATACACCATCATAAATGGGGGTCAACTCCAGGAGGCCACTATAATGGTATTCCCACTCAAATAGGGAGGGCAGAAGCATTGTAATTATGGCCACTATGGCCCATTTGTTGCATAGACCAGGAAACATGGCACCTATAAGGCAGTGGCTATTAAATAAATAGTGTAATTTATAACTGGGAAAAATCTGCGCTTAAATTTTTTTATTGAAACAAAAAGTTGATAATTGACTGAAAACTATACAAGTGGGGAATGGTTGTCTTAAGTTCTTGGACTAGGGAATAGAAATTTTTGCATTATCCAAGGGTGTAAAATCACAATCAGTTCTGGTGGATTGACATTCCAAAATCTTCATGATGCAGATTGATCTCATCCTGGACAGCCGACTTACACTCATATTCTGCCACCAAATTTTCCCTTTCCAGCGCAATTCCACTTGGCAGTATAGCGACGTATGTCAGGCTGGCGACTGGGTGTGCCCATGGCTAGGCTGAATTGAGAGGTCCCATTGAATATTATAAAAGGTTGATGCGCCTGAACCTGTTGGGGTTAGGCTCACCTTTTCTGGTAGGAGAAAAATGCATTGGCATGGCTTTGAACCTGAGCGTTAGCAGATGACTTGATTGTGCTGGGCATTAATTTGTTCATGTTAGTGAACCCTTTATTGGGGCCCAAGATTGTCAAGAAAGAGGAACGACCACAACCTTTATGCCGGCAGTGGCTTCTTACTGCCGCCACCTCCAAACACACACTTGATTCACTGTACCAACTCTTGGGTAGTGAAATAGGGAGGTAAGAGGAAATTTTGAGGTGAGAAGGCCGTCACCCACCTCTCGTTTACCACATAGGCTAAATCTTTCTGGTAAATGAGAGGGACTGCCACCTTCCTCTACCTTGTTTTTGTCCTTAACAATTGTTCCTTACAGTTAGGACACAAAGGGTGTCCCTCAGGACTTACGTTATCCTTTTTTATTTGAAAAGTGGGACCACCACCACCAGGGTTTTGGGCAAGGGCAACTTTCTTTTGGATTTTTGGCAACTTAATGGACAAGAGTGTAGTGACCTTTGAGGGAGGGTGAGGAGTATTGTGGCGCAGGGCGTGGAAGGCCTCCACCAGCTCGCCATAATGGGCGCAATCATGGGCGCTTACCACAACTATTCTAATATGACAGAAACGCCTTTCTGGCCACGAGGCACTGGATTAAATGACGGGATTTCCGTGAGGCCAAGATTGCATCAAACTCGGCCTCCTTTGATCCCTTGACCGGGATTTTCTATGGCACCGCTGAGACCTTTCTCTTATATGAGGACAACTGAGAAACGTGGAAAACAGTGTTCTGTTTCCAGTTGCCTGGAAGAGTCAATATAGATTTGCAATCTCCGAAATATGCCACCACCACATGGGGCCCAGAGAGCTTTCTTGCAAACTTTCAGGGGTCATATTCATAAGCAGGTGTCACATATCCAACATGATGATAGGCCCCACCTCAATTTAATTTGTCAAGGAGACAATCCGGTTTGTGAGGCATTTGTGATCGCTCATGGCCTTAGTCAAATGATCCTAAACCAGAGATTTGGGTGCTCCAGATGTGCTGCGCATGATCCACCCCAGCAGGGACTTCCGGGAAAAGGCACAGGCTGATAGAAAATAAAGGGTTGTACCCCAACATGGCATCATATGGCGAAATTTGTTAGACACATGAGTGACATTATCATATGCAAATTGGCCAATAAAAGATCATCCGTCCAAGTGTTCTGAATAGCTGAAGCGTAACAGTATAGAAACTGTTCAAGAATCTGGTTAACAAAATCCATTCTATTTCAGAATGAGGGTGGTATATGGTTGAGTGACACAGCTTAATATTCAAGATAGCCATGAGTTTGGTCCAAAAGTGCCATAAATGCTGAATATAATTCACTCACAATCACCTGAGGCAGGCCAAACATCAGAAACACATGCTACACAAATGGCAAGGCTGTCTCCTCAGAGGTGATGCTGACAAAAAAGGGATAAAGTGTGGAAAGTTGGTAAAGCAGTCCACGACCAACATAATCGCGGAAAACCCTTGGAGCTGAGAAGCTCAACAGTGAAATCGACTGATACTGAGGTCCACAGACCCTCCACCTGCTGCATGGGATGGAGAAGACCATTCTTACCTGATCTATCCAATTTTGCCCACGTGCATATCATGCAATTAGTGATCCACACCAAAATATCCTTGGAGATAATTGGTAAGATAAACATCCATTTTACCCAATCAAGACAATTTTTTTATTTTCCAAATGGCCAACTGCTGGTTGTCATGATGAGCATGGATTACTTTGTCATGGAGTTGGGGTAAAACACTCAATTTTGAACTTAATTGAATTATTCCCTCCACCATCAAATAATGGGATTGTTTATTCTTTGGGAGTACTAGCTGGTCCAACAGCTCCAGCCCCTCTAAGCAGGCCGTTTAACCAGCTGATAATCAATAGACAAGAGGCACGTCTGGGGCCCAATCCGCCTCCAATATTGCAGGAGGAGCTTTATCTAAGATCTGGGCTAGCGTAATTACCATGGTTATCTCCTGCTCATCCACTTCTGCCAGACTCAAAGCAGGGTTCTGTTTCAACAAATTGGGAAGGACATTAAAGGCACCTTTTACAAATTCGTATCTAAATTTAAAGCTGTAAAGGTCACAATACTTCCAGGACTAAAGATGCACCAGCTTCTGCAGTTTCCGGAAATACATACGGCCTGATGATCCATCCACACGATCACCTCATGCTGCACACCCTGAAGAAGGTACCATTAGTGGGTAAGCAATCACACCACAGTGGCCAACTTCTTATTGTAATTGGCCCAATATTGTTCAGATGAAGTGAACTTGCGCAAAAAATAAGTGACCAAATGTTACAACCCATAGTGCACTTGCAACGGCACCACCCCATAGAAGCTGTAGAGGCGTTGCATGCTGTGATAAAAGGGTTGGTGGGGTCAGCGTGTTTGAGAATTGGAGTCTCTAAAACACATCATTATTGGAATCAAACGCCAGTTGGCAATCTCTGTCCATCGAAAAATAACATTTTTTTCCGCTAAGGGATGCAGAGATGTTGCCAGCTGCAAGAGGGTGTGGAAATTTTCTTTATAAATATGATTGTGCTCAAGAAGCGCCGCAGCTGCTTCTGTGTAGTAGGAGTGGGCTACTCAAGAGTTGCCTAGCTTTCTGGATGGAAAGGTGTAACCTTCTTTCAGGACCAGGTTACCCAAGAAGGTTACCTTCTCCCTGAAAACTCGCACTTAAAGGTCATCAAAAAATGTTCCGCCTTGTGCAACGCAGCCATCACCGCCTCCAGGTCTTTCTCATGCTATTTGAGCGTGGGGGAATGCATGAGAATACAATTATGTATGCCACTGCACAGGTAACTGAAGGTCACCAAGAAAATTATCAGTCATATGCTGGAATATGGCTGGAGTGTTCTTCAATCTAAAGAGCATCATTCAGAACTGGAAGATGCCTCTTCTGGTACTAATAGCCGTAAGCCACGTGGCCTTCCACCACCCAAATTTGGTTGAAAATTCAAACGATCAAGTTTTGAAAAAATCCAGGATTTTGCAATCACCTGGCTAAATGTCTTCTTGAGAGAATGGGGATAGGGTTATGAATGGTGATATTATTTAGATATCCATAGTCCACGCAGGGGCGCAATGTTCCGTCGGATTTCTGAGAAAAAACTAAGGAGGAAGAACTGGGTGGGTTTTGCTTGAACACCTACTTTTTTAAGCATATCAACTAACACACCTCAAAACCTTGTCCTCCTGCGCCATGTAGGGATATAATAAACAGTTGATGTTGATCAAAACCACCATCAAACAGAAAGACAGGCCTTACTCAGAATGAGGCTAAAGGCAGTTAGCCTTTTCCAGAACTAATAAATTCTGACACGCTTGTAAAGAAAGGAGAAAACTGGCGGAAGGCCCGTGGGAGAATGAAGTGATGTTAGAAACCAACCCTCCATTCCATCGCAAGGATACCAATAAGGGGAAGATCCCCCTACAACTGGGTATTTGTGAATGGTAGTACATTCAACTCCAGGTTAATACTAACCTGTTGCTGACGCCAACACCCTATCCCAGAATAACTGAGAAAAGTATATCTGGCACTATGGCAAACGAATCACAAAAGCATAACTGCTTCACCAAAAAGGTACCTCGTGCTATATCTCATATAACCATTGGAGTGGAAGACGCGTCAAATACTGACGCACCAACTTTCAGGTCCAAACATGGATCCTGTGTTAGTTTTAGATTTATAAATTTTTCCTGCTGCTTCATATCCACAAATACCTCGTTAGACAGCCTGTGTGTACCTAATCAAATATCCAGAGGCAAACAAAAGGCAAAACTCTGTTTATTAGCAGCAGTACAGGACACCACTGGCTGAGTAGTAAGCATCTCTGATTCATCTAAAGATCTTGAATCCTGAGAGTAATTGGAACCTTCAGAGGGAAGAACCTTCTTATATTCTTAACGTTGGGATGCTAACAACATGGACACCAGGGGATTGAAAGATAACACCTCCTTCATGGAACCACCACACCAACTAGCACTTGGGCAGGGGAAGGGTAAGCAAATGGATGAGGAGAGACTGGAGAATCCTCCAAATTA